>JWZX01003328.1:0-39929 GCA_001275005.1 Chrysochromulina tobinii | reverse complement strand
CAAGCGCAATGTTGGTGAACGCCATGTCAAATGTTGTGAAGATGATGATGAGAGTGAAGACGAACTTGGGCGGTCCGAACATGTCCAAGGTGGGCACGCCCCATTGCTTCGGAAAGAGGAGGAACATGGGGATGAGCATGACATCGGTCACGATCGCCGAATAGAACGAGTACGCGGTAGGGAACTTGGACATCGAGAAGAGCCACGCAGTGAGCTGCACCTTGACAACCACAGTCGTCACCAAACCGGCGAGTGCAATGATGGTGGCCGTGGCTGGGGAGCAGCATGCCCCGCTGTCCTTCTCATCCTTCTTATCATCTTTATCTACCAGTGGGGTGCCTTCCTTGGCCTGAGACGCCATTGGTCACGGGCGAAGCAAATGGGTGGCTAAATTTGGGTCGGTTTTGTCGGCCGCAAAAGGCAACACTTCCGGTCGCGATGCATGCTGGGCACGCCAAACATTTTCTGAAAAGTGTATATACAAACGACCGACCTCAACTCGACATACTATGTATCGTACGGGGGAACCGCCTCTAAACCGCCTCCTCACGTCCTCAGCGTTTACCCCTTGTCTCCGCCGTTCCACTCGTGAATTACGCCGCAGCATGCGTCCCTGCTCGACTTGAGGTAGACGTAGAGGACGCTGCAGCAGATGACGATCACGATGCCGACAAAGAGCTCTGGCGACACCGCAAGTAACTCTTTCGGCTGCCATGTCATCGAGATCATGATGTTGAGCACCATCGTGAAGATGTTGGCCGTCGCAGTTGACGTGGCCGTCACGAGGCTGAGCATGAGGTACTGCGTGAGCGCGCGCACCCCACCGAGCGCGGCGGTGCCCGTGAACTGCCACCACTCGTTCGCATGCATGCTCGAGTCCTTGAACATGTCGATCAGCTCGCCGTTGATCAGCACCCATGGCATGTAGATGGGGATCATCAGGAGGTCAACCCAGAAGAGGAGCGCGAGCGGGCCTATGCTGGTCTCCTTGGTGCTATTCTGCTGCGTGAAGGCCGCGTGCGTCAAGGCGAACTTACTCGCGGAGCAGATGACCGCGATGACCGCGGCGATGGCGCCGAAGACGCTGAGCGAGCGCACGGTCGCCACCGAGGCAAGCACAGCCCCGAACACCAGGCCGAGCACCGTGCTGTATAGGATGGGGTGGTAGCACCGGCGGTGGAGCAGACTCTCGATCATAATAGTCCAAAAGGGGGCGGTTGCGGCGATGCACTGCTGCAAGGCCGCTGATATGTTTGCGAGCGCGATGTTTGTGAACCCGAGGTCAAAGGTTGTGAACAGAACGATCAGCGTGAGCGCGTAGTGCGGACCGAGGAACATCTCCTTGGTCGGCACCCCCCACGTGCTTGGTACGAGGATGAAGACGGGAACTAGCAGGACCGCGGACACGATGCAGGTGTAAAAGGAGTAGGCCGTCGGGTACTTGGCCAACGAGAAGAGGTATGCGGTCAGCTGGACCTTGCAGACGCCAACGATGATGAGCGCCATGACAGCGGCGACCGTCAAGGAGCGGTCGCTGATGCTCCGCGAACTCTTCCGATTATTGGCTTCTCGCCCAACGAGCGGCGTGCCCTCGGCCGGAATTTCGGCCCGAATTTGTTTCGTCGTCACAGTCGTTGACATCGACAAGACAAGTGTTGACATTGAACAATAGGAGGCAAGTACCTCAATAAGGCAACTCCAAGTCAAGTCTTTGGGCAGACGTCTCGGAGCGGCAAGGGAAAAGGAATGTGCAAGCTCCAGCTGGGGAGGTGTGCGCGCAGAAGGAAATCCTTGACTTGACTTGACTTGACTTGACTTGTCTACCATACCGTAGTGGAAGGCACACGACGAGGCCCTCACCATGGGCAAGCAGGAGAAGCAGGCGCGCCTGAGCGCCACGACGGCCAAGTTCACCACAATGTTCAAGCACCCGCGCAGCTCGAGCCGACCGGTTATCGCCAAGGGGAGCAAGTCCGATCGCCTCCGGCGTGAGGAGCTGACGGCAGCAATAAAGGATGCGCAAAGGCAAATTGCGGAGGTGGTGACGCGTGTGAAGCGCTACGAGAAGCTTCTCAAGCGGCAAACGGGTCCCGCCGCGGCTCGCACGCAGGAGCAGGTCAACGAGCTGCGCACTGAGATCTCGATGTTGCAAGAGAGGGCGCGAAGCGCGGCGGAGGATGCTGCCAACATGGAGGCTGGCGACATGAAGGATGCGGAGCAGAGCGAATTGGCGGAGTGAGGTTTTGAGCTCGATGCGTGTGGTGTATTAATATCCGATAGACTCCTGCACAACTCAAGTCGTTGTCGTACATGCGATGGACCGGACAAGGTGAAGGTCCTCCTCTTGCTCTTCGTCTTGCTGGTCTTGCTGCTCTAGCTTCCTAATCCGCTGCCCATCGTCGCGCCACCGGCGCAAGGCGGCACGTGCGTCTGCATCGAGCCTGTCTTCGCCCGCGAGGGCGTAGTAACCCTTCTTGGAGGTACCAATGTCGAGAGCGTGCTTACTCGCGCGCTCGGCGAATGGCGTGGGCGGCGTGTACAGGTGGAAAGGGATCACGCGAAAGTCAATGGAGACCCGGGTGCCTCCGCTATCGTTGGCCAGAGTGTAATGGCGGCAGCGGTTCCCGTAGAAGCGCACGAGTTCACCTGGCCCACATTCAAATGGCGCGTAGTCGCCCTTCCCCGGCGCCGATTCGCTCCACAGCGTGTTCGAGCCCCACACGCGTGTGAACGGCATCCAAAAGTTGATCTCGTTGCTGTCGTGGTAATAGTCCGCATCGCAGTGCGGCTTGGTCGGCGGTACCGAGTCCGGCAGCACCACGCGTAGAATGGGCTTGCGCTGGTACAGGATGGGAACGTTGCCGACGTGAGGTACGACCCACTCGGCGATGAACCTGTCGTACACCTCACAAAAGCGGCTCCACTCGCCGGTGCGCTCGAAGTGAACCGCATGGTCTCTCGCGCCCTTGCGTTCCGCTTTCGAGACACCACCATTGACCTGCGCCTGAATCTGCGCACGGCGCAGCGCTGGAGGCGTGTCTGCTGGCGGCTTGAACGGTGCCTTATGGAGGTTGGCAAGATCTGGACCGAGGATGGCCTCGGCGGCCGCCACGAAGTTGTGTGCCCCCAAGTCGTACTGCAGCGTACGCTGCACAAGAAACTCTGGATGAAGATTGCATGGTGACGCCCAGCCAGCTACCTCCGATCCGGGAAGCGGCTTTTCCTTCGACCATGAGTGCTTGAGCGTGAGCGTCGCCGCACGACCTGGCTGCGCGCTGGCCGTGATGACACACTTGATGTGCATCTGTGCTGGTGTGCGAGCCGTGAAGGGTGCGAGGGCGACCTGGACTCCTCGCGATGACCGCGATGAGTGTCCCCGCGAGATCTGGGCTGTTAATGCGCTGTGAACAGGTCTGTTAATCCTCCCCCCCAAGCAAGTAAGCAAGCAAGCGCTTCTTCTTCGCTCACTCTTTCCTAAATTGCTGGCTGCCGGAGTAATCGTTTGCGCTTGTGTTGTTTCGACTGAAAGTACTTGTAGCTTCTTGCTCGGCCGCACGGCCGCCTACCCGGAATCTATGTTTTCGCCCGCAGGATTAGGTTTTGAGGAGGGGAGTGGGACTCCAGTGGGGTTCGTTGAGGTTGCCAGACCGGATGTTAAGGATGTGGCATGGACGGGCTCGAGATAAGGCCCTTATTGAGATAAGGGCTCGAGTGCGTTTGTCGAGTCGGCTGAGCACTCCCCCTCTCCCCGCACCCCGCTCCGTGCTCCTCGACCCTATCTGTGCTCTGTGGGTCTGTCAGTGGTTCGACCAGCGGCTTGGACGTTGGCCCTGTTCCTCCCGCTCGGGGTACATGATCAGTACATGTACATAACAGACAAGATAACAGACTCGTCAGAAAGACCGACACCATTGACCGACACTCGAAAGCACCCCACCGGCCCCCCTAAGCAAGCCCTATGTTACGACAGGAGGACTATCTCACTCACACTGAGACTCACTCAAGGATCGCACGTACGCTGAAACGGCTCGACACTTTGGCCGCGCTCGTACGCACGCCTCGTCATACGTCATTGAGACACCTCAAGGCGCGAGGTCAAGACTTCGCATCGAGCTCATGTTTGGCCGCGACATTGAGTTTCCTCAAGGCGCGAGAAACGCTCTCGGGCACGAGAATCGCCCGATGGGACGCACGCACTGAATCGGCCGACAGTGGCCGCACACAAATCCGTCATGATGGTCGCTTGTGCATCGGCCGGCTGGTTCGCGCCGCCTATCACGGTGCCACGCCGCGCGGCGCCGATCCTGGCGCTTGCGTCGGGTGGGAGTAGCTCGAGCAACCTGCAGCTCAGCCGGCTGTTGCTTGAGAGTGCCTCTCAGCCAATCGGTCAGTCAAACAAAGGCACTCGGTCTTTCAGCCTCCTGCAGTCCATACGCGGGAGCCTGCTCGACTTCTTCGAGGACTCGTCCGCCCGCCTATGGAAGCGCTGCTTCGACGAGTGTGACATCAACGGCGATGGAAATATCGACCTGCGTGAGCTGCTTGTGGTGCTGAAGCGGCTCGAACTGGATATCCCACCTGCCGACGATCTGAAGACCCTGATAAGAGAGGTCGATGTAGACGAGGACGGCGTTCTCAACTTCGATGAGTTCAGCGTGCTCATGCGCACGCTCAAGACCCCCTGGAATGCGAACGCGTACGCGAAGACGGGCGTGCGCATCACCGCGGTCGCCCGCGACTGGCTACGCAAGCGACGGCGGGTGGTGTTGTGGCGGGATCTGTTCGACAAGCTCGACTCGCTGCCGCGCGACGGATTCCTGGGCCCCAACGAGCTGCACATCGCCTTCGAGCAGGTGGGCATTACCTCGCTCACTCGCGGCTCGAAAGACCTCAAGCGTCGTTTGAACCAGTACGATAGGAACGGCGATGGGAGGCTCTCATTCGACGAGTTCTCCAAGATGGCGACGGACCTGATCTGGAACTCGCTGCAGTACGAGCGTGCGCTCTTGGCTGCCTCGGATCGGCTTAGCACCTATGACGAGGCCGCCAATCGCGCCAATGTGGCCAACATGCAGGCTGCTGAGTACATGCGGCTGCTCGACAGCGACGTGCGCCAACAGCTCGCGGCGGCAGCCTCCACCTCCAACAGCGGCTCTAGGAGGTCTGACAGCACCGCCGAGAGGGATGCCGCGAGGCTCGGGGTCATCGAGAGCCGCATCCAGGGCTCGCTGTCGCGCGGCTTCGGCGACGACGCGGTAGACGTGCTGCGCGTGCAAGATGATCTTTACCGCCGCTTCAAGACGAAGTATGGCAATGAGATCGAGCTCAACGACTACCTGACAGCGGAGCGGGTGTTGCTCCTCGATGCGATCAAGACGGGTGACCTCAACACCATCCGCGCGCTCACCGAGATCGACTGGAACTTTGTCTACCCGCCCGCGATGCTGAACAGCTCGACGGGTGAGCGGCAGCTCGAAGGGTGGTGCCGCACGCCGCTCTGCCTGCTAGTGCGACCCGACGAGGGCAACTTCCGACGCTCGATGGTTGGGGTGTCCGAGGCAGAGCGCCTCGAGCTCCTGAAAGACGTGCTCGCCTCCGGCTGCGCCGACCCGAACTTCCCGCCCACTTATTGGGGAGGGCCGGCAGTGCACGCATGCTTCGAGGGCGACGTGGTGGCTCTCGAGATGCTCCGACAGGCGGGGTGCAACCTGCGCCAACGTCTCGAGTGGCTGCTGCAGGACGCGCCACTCTTCTCACTTGTGCATGCGGCCGCGTTCAACGGTCAGCTCGAGGTGCTCCAGTACCTGCGTGAGCACCTGCCACCCTCGGTCTTCCGCGAGGTATACCTTCCGCCGAGCTCTCCCATCCGCTGAGTGCCACCGATTGCCACTGATTGCTCTTGATGGGCCCCCTCATCAGGTGGATGCCGAGCTCTCCAATCCGCTCCACACGCTGCTCGAGTCCTCGCGTGACATCGGAGCGGCCCGGTTCCTGCTGGGCGTGGGCGTCGACGGCTTCGCGATCAACAAGGGCGGCCGCTCGCCGCTCTCGATGGCGATCGAGACGATGCCTGAGCTCGCGCTTGAGCTCCTGAACGCCAAAAGCCGATTCGAGTATCGATGGTGGGGCAACGACCTGTACTGGTACTCGTTCGGGGGGATCGTGCTGCCGCTCAGCGAAGACCAGAGTGCTCCGCCCTCGCGCGCCGAGGAAGGCACGGGCGTGCTCGGCGAGGGCGTGCCAGCGGCGGACTCGCCCGACTCGAAACGACTCGAAACCGCGCCCGACTCGAAACTGCTCAAGCCGCTTAAGCCGCTCGTCTTGCGTGATGGCAAGGGGCAGCCTGTGACCATCGAGGAGCTCATCTTGCGCCATGAGCGCAAAGAGCTCCTCGAGACTCCTCTGATGCTCGACTTACTCGAGCGTAAATGGTCCACCTTCGCGGGCGAGCGCTACCGAAACCGCTTTGGCATCTTTTCCGCCATGGCGTTCTCCGTCTTCGTCGCGAGCGTGGGCGAGCCGGGGACGCCCCTCTTCTACGCGGCCACTAGCGCCTCGGCGGTTTCTTGGGCCCTCTTCGGCAATGACCAGCTGCGCCGTCTGCGCTCAAAACCCGCATCCCTCAACTTCTTCGAGGCACTCGACCTGTACTCCCTCGCCTTCGTGCCCGTCGTGACCGCGTGGCGCGTAGCCACGTCCGTGGACCTTGAGAATAACAATGACCTCGTGCAGTCCTTGTCCGAGGTCCTCGCGCTGTTCGATGGCGCGCTGCAAGTGACCCTCGCCCTCTCGATCCTCAACTTGGTCGCTATCTTCAAGGTGCTCGGCCCGCTGTTGATCACTGTCACCCAGATGCTCTCGGACTCGGTGCGCTTCGCGGTTGTGCTCGGCATCGTGCTCGTGGGCTTTGCCAACGGCTTCTACTCGCTCATCCACTTTGGCGTCTCGTCCGAGTACCTCGCGTCGCTCTCCCAAGGCCTTTCCTTCGACTACTCTTACATGTCCATCGTGTCCCAGATGTGCCTGTGGCTCGCCGGCGGCGCCAGCCTCGATATGATTGAGCCACTCTCGCCCAGCGTGCAGCTGGGAGCCTCCGCACTCTTTTGGTCCTTCATCGTCACCTCGTACTTTGTGCTCCTCAACCTGCTCATCGCCATCTTCAACACCGCGTATGAGCGCATCACCTCCAACTCGATGGCTGAGTGGCTCTTTATTCGGCTCAAGAAGGCGATCGAGTACGAGGCGGACCCGGCCAACCTTGAAGGCGTGCGCGTCTACTACGAGCAGCTCGTCGCACGCGACAACCAGCGGGCCGTCACAGCAGTTCGAGAAAAATCAGACACAAAATAGACCTCGCCATGCCAACGACCTTGACGCGGCCCGCGAGCCTCGCGGAGAGCTGAAAACAGCTCTTGGCCGCGCGACTTCAACGCACAGCCTCGTACTTTAGGCACCATCGACCAACGAAGAACGATCCGTGGATCCTCGACGACGAAAGACGCTCTGGCAGTGGCCTCGGCGTCGTGTGCTGCTTTGCAGCGCTCTAACTTAGCGGCGGCGGAGGTGGAGCATGTGTGTCCAAACCTGCTGCTCATGGTCTGATCAGGACACATTTTGATGTGCTGTACCTCGTGGCATGGGCTCGATAGAGCTCTGGTATGCGCTGCAGTCTGCTCGTATGCTACCGGCCGCGCCGCAACAGCGGCGGAGGCGCGAGTCGGCTGCGACCGAGGCGGCGATGGCGGCGGCGGCGACAACGGCGGCGGCAACCGTGGCGATGGTGATGGCGGTGACAGCAGCGGACGAGGCGACGGCGCGGCGAAAGTGCGGCGCGAGCGGCCGTCTGCGGCGGGCTGTACGGCATTCATGCTATTATGTGCTCTGCCAACGCAGCAAACGGTCTGCATGATTGTCCACGTTGTCCGCTGCGCGCCGTCCCCTCCTTGGCTCCTTCGAGAGACAGCCACCGATTCGATCACGAAAATGGGCAATTTTGATCGATCGAAACTTGATTGCCCATTTCACCGATTCGAAATTCGCGCCTCCGACGCTCCGAGGGGCCGTCCGTGTCGTCAGTTTGCGAAGGATCGGATGCTTGCCGCATAACGCCATGGCACAATCCGGAATCCCACTCCGGGTACCGCGGTGACGGGAAGCGGAAAGGTTTGCGTTTCCGTGACCGGACCGGGGACCACGCCTCCCACCGGAAAAGTTGGTCATTCGGTCGGTTCTTTCGTCGCCATCGAATCCTCGCGCCCTGCCGCTTGGCAGCTGCTAGGACCTATAGGTATGGTCCGGCCACCCTGGAAGCAAACTTTCCTAATCCATAATGGTCGATACGCGCATGTCATCCTTTCCCTTTCGCCTCATCCGATCGGCATTCGGCTCTGACTCGATCGTTACTCGATCGGGCGCGGGTTGGCGATCGGGTCATACACCAGACGGGACCGCGCCTTGGACCGCGCGCGCACGCACTCAACATTATGCACATGCGCGATGTGGTCGGACACCAAGCGGACACGGCAAAATCCCTATCAAAATCCACTAGCATCGCCTTGCTGCGTCGTGCGCGGGCCGTGATTGTCAACAATCACCCAAAGGTCGTCACTGAACTTGGGCGCCGACGAGCCGTTGAGGGGCACCGTCGTGTTCCATGTCCAATGTGCGTGGGTTGCGTTGGCGATCTCCAGGATGCCGAATCCGTAGTTGCCGCAGTAGCTGGGCGATGTGGACTTCGGGTCGTTGTTGCAGTGCGCCGCTGGGGGCTCCTGGCACCCTGCCGCTCCGGTCACGATGGGCACAACTGCTCTCGGGTTCGTGTAGACGCTCGCATCCTTGTTGGCAGCTGCCGTGTCATACACGTTGGTCATCGGGTTGAATGGGAGCCAGCGCCTGTAGCTGTGCACGTGCCCGCAAAAGTACATGTCGACACCGTAGCTGTAGAAGAGAGATTCCCACAGCGAGCTGTTTTGAGCCATGTAGCTGCACTTGTGGCCAAACGCCATGAGCCAGGGCCGAATGTGACGGTTGGCGTTCGCTTTGGTGAGGTCTGCCTTGAGCCAGGTCAGCATGTTGTGAACGAGCTCGTCGCCCTCGAACTCGTCGAACAACTCGGTATCGATGCTGATGTAGTGTGCCAGGCCGGAGTCGAAGCTGTAGAACAGATTGGACGGCGAGCCGCTGGCCTTGGCCGTGAAATTCGTAAGGGCCGCGAAGCGGTTCCTGTAGTGGGTAAAGTTGTTGGCGCATTCGTGGTTGCCGGGTGACACCATGTAGGGCCGAGTCGCGGCGATGGGCTCCACCGCGAGCAAGAATTCGCTGCCGACGGCACCGATCTTACCAAAGCCTCCGTCCCAGTCCATGTCATAGGCAATGTCACCGGCATGGATGACCCAGTCGTATGCGCCCGTGTACGCACCTGCGATGAGCGCGGGCAGCGACTCACTGTTAAAGTAGCCAAAGTCCGCAAAAATGGCGACCCGCTGGGGAGGCGACGTGGGTGACGTATCGGGCATTACGAAGGAGTACATCTCAGACCATGAAACGTGCTGGATGGCGGGTGAACCTGCAGTGTAGTAATACGTTGTGCCCGCCTTCAGTCCGGTGAGCTTCACCTGGCTTTGCCACTGAAGCGCGCCGGCGAAGTAATAACAGCTGCTGGCGGGCACAAACATGTTCAGCGCCGCGGGCGACGTGCCAAACGCCACACCCGTCGAGGTGCAATTCACGTCCGCGTCCGTGGCAAAGTCTACGGCGATGGAGTCCGGCTCGCCACCGAAGGCCAGATGGATTTGATGGGGCTGAAAGCGCGCGCTGATCTCCACCGCGGAGGCCAAGAGCACGAGGCGGGACAACGACATGACAGTGTCGCCTTCGCCGACGGCAGCAGCCGACGGCGAGCAACATGTGTGAAACTTTGCGTTCACGAAACCGTAAAACTCCGGGGGCGCCGGGACAAACCCATCCCATCAATACAAATCCCCCCTCAGCAGCAGTTTACGGTGAGTTCCAACAGCGCGTCCCTGGTGTGGCATCACGTGTGGGAACAGCAAGATCGAGCCTTCAACCGGGACAAACGACTGCAAGACGCGCGGGTCCTCGCCTTCAAGGCAGTCCTTCGGCAAGCGGTCGAGAAAGACAGTCTCGCCCCCCTCGCCCTCTGGCACGCCCAGGAGATAGAGGAGGAACGTGGTGGTCGAGATGCGACCAGTCTCCTTACAGCAGTGTGCTTCGTCAAGATGCGGCGCGATGAAGCCGCCGAGAGGATAATCATAGAATCGCATGTCGGACACACAGCCACGGAAGCCAAGCTCCTCGGGCAGTGCCGCAAGGATGCGCTCGCCCAGTGACCGGTCACGCACAAATGTGCGCTTGGCGTAAAATTTGCCCGCATGCACCTGCTCGGGTGGGGTCGAGTGTAGCGCTTCACGCACCGCGGCCATCAACGCAGCGTCCATGAGGCCGTGCAGGTACACGGGCCCCGTGACTGCAACCGAAGACTCCGGCGGTTTGCACAGCGGGTTGCCAGCGTCTCCCAATATTCTCATGATCGTCGCGCGAGTGCAGTGGCTCACCTTGGACCCTGCCTGCGCTTTGCACCAGGCAGTCTCGCCACGATGGCAAACGGTCTCGACCTGAGCAAAGTTACAGCAGGCGGATGCGGGACGATCGGCACCACGTGGTCCTCAGGGTAGGTGCTGTTGCGCTCAGCACCAGATGCGGCCAGGGCGGTGTATAGTCAAGCCTCACCTTAGCACCCGCCTCGATCAAGGCTTGAACAACCGCTGGCATCCCCAAAAGTGCAGCGAGCATCAGCGCGGTGAGCCCAGCTGTTGCGCTCTGATGGTTGACGGCGGTGCCATCGCTGGCAACCAGCCTGATAACCACATTGAGCGTCGCCGCGTGGTCACCACCATTCATGATTGCCAGCATGAGTGCCGTGCGGTCAAGAGTACTCGTGCTCAGCGGGCTGGCTCCGATGTCAAGGGCACATTGAACCAAGACTGGGTTGAGCGATGCTGCTGCCGAGCGCAGCAGCAGGTTCGCAGCACTTGTCGCGACACCTATTCTGGAACTCGTCATCCAGGATCGGCAGGAGGGCAAGGGGAGGTGGTTCGGTTTCTCTGATGGCCGGGTACTTTTTCGGCCTCGACTCGGAGATTTGGCGTTTGCCGGTGTGCCCGGCACTTTAAGCGGCATGCATGAGACTCTACTTGCGTACACGGTGATCGGTGTTAACACCCACACGGACGGGATCTCAACTCGTCAGATTCACTGGGAGTCCTCCTGCGCGATGTGTCCTCGAGTTACATGTGTACTCGGGCACCACATTTTTCTCACGTTGTGTGGAAAGTTGCGAAGCCACTGGCTCACACTTTTGCGATCACATGGTGGTTGGCCACAAGTATCAAGTATTTGCGTGTAGCTTGTGGGAGGGTCGGATCGCCCCCAACAGCAACTTAGATAGTATCTGCACTCACTTCTTTTGCGTCTTTGAGCTCGGACGCTCACTTATAAGCGTTACGAAAAGTCCGCTATGATTTCATACACAGGGTGTCTGTGTGATCCGTGAGTCCCGTGTATTCCAGAGAGACCCACTTCCCCAAGTTTGATCCGTCCTTTGTAACGGAACGGGACTGCAGGATGGGCATCAAAGGACTGTTCCCTTTCATCTCCGACGCGGCTCCGCTGGCCATCAAAGAAACCAAGCTCGAGGCCATGACGGGCCTCACGATTGCTATCGACGCATCCATGTGTCTATACCAGTTCCTCGTGGCCGTGCGCCAGGGAGAGGCGCAGTCGAATCTATCCAACGCCTCGGGCGAAGTCACCTCGCACATCCAGGGCTTCTTGAGCCGCACGCTCAAGCTGCTCGAGGCCGGAATCAAGCCCGTCTACGTTTTCGACGGCAAACCTCCCGAGCTCAAGTTACAGACGCTCGCCGGCCGCAAGGAGAAGAAAGACGAGGCGGACAGCGAGCTGGCGAGGGCACTAGCCAGTGGCGACCCCGAGGAGATTCGGAAGGCGGCGCATCGGACAGCGCGTGCGACGCCGCAGATGAATGCCGACTGCCAGGAGCTGCTGCGTCTGCTCGGTTGCCCGGTGATACTTGCCCCCTCCGAGGCCGAGGCGACCTGCGCGGCACTGAACAAGTCGGGGCACGTGCACGCAGTCGCGACCGAGGACATGGACGCGCTCACCTTTGGCGCCGTCACGATGCTCAAGAACCTCTTCGACACCGAGTCGAGCCGCACGCAGACCAAGCGGCCGGTTTTCGAGATCAAGCTTGAGGCGCTGCTCGCGCAGCTCGACGTGTCAATGGACGTCTTCATCGACTTCTGCATCTTGTGCGGCTGCGACTACTGCGGCACCATCCGCGGCGTCGGCCCCACCACCGCTTTCAAGCTGCTCAAGACGCACGGCTCCATTGAGGCCGCCGCCGCCAGCCTCGGCGCCGCGAAGGCGGTCGACCTGCCTCCAGCGGATCAGTGGCGTATCGATGAGGTTCGCCTAACCTTCAAGCAGCCCGAGGTCGTTGACCCCGCGGCCGTCACGCTCAGCTGGGGCACGCCCGATTACGCCGGCCTCGCCACCTTCCTCGTCGGACGCCACTCGTTCAACGAGGCGCGCGTGGCCAAGGTCGTCGAGCGGCTCAAAGCGCTCAGCCGCTCGGGACAGCAGATGCGCATCGATAGCTTCTTCAAGGCCCGAGAAGCAAAGACCATGCCGAGCTCAGCGATCTTTGACGCCTTCGCAAAAAAGTCCAAGGCCGGCGCTTCAGGGAGCAGCAGCGGCGGCGGCGGCGCTGCTGGCAAGCGCAAGGCTCCAGCCGTTAGCATCAGCGGCAAAGCTTCGGCTGCTGCTCCGTCCAAGAAGCAAAAGTAAACCACATGAAGCGAAACCACGAATCAAGCCCGTAATCACAACCTGCCGTGTTGTCAGAAACAACTCAAACGATAAGACCCGTTCCACGGTGTGAAATTCACAGTCCACTTGTGCACTACGGAAGTTTCCACGAAGCAGATCGGAAGTGCCCCACTCCGACAAGCCATGGCTGCGCTAGTGCTCACCGCGCTGATGAGCGCCCTCGCTCCTCCTACGGTGGTGGTCGCTGGAGCTACAGGTCGCGTTGGCCGCCTCGTCGTGCAGCGCCTGTTACAGAGGGAAGGCACCGCCACTACTGTGCGCGCAGTGGTTCGCGACGGAGCGAAAGCACTGGAGGTTTTGCCTCGAGATGGCCGCATCGAGCTAGTCTTCTGCGACCTCGCCAGCGACGACTGCGCGGCGGCGATCAAACGCATGTCTGAGGGCGCAGATGCCGTCATTTGGTGCGCATCGGGCTTCAAGCCTGATGGTACGCTTATCGACATCGACGGTGTGACCGAGTTTGCCAAGGCCTTTGACAATGGCAACGCCAGTGGCAACGCGCCCAAAGTTGTGCTGTGTTCGAGCGCGGGCGTGTCCCGGCCACAATGGAGTGAGGAGAAGATGAAGAAGCTCGTCGGCGCCGCCGACATCCCGATCATCCGGCTCAACCCGGGAGCGATTCTCGACAAGAAGATGGTGGCTGAGGCGAAGCTGCGCGAGGGCGGCGCACCGTACTGCATCGTGCGGCCGACGGGACTGAAGGACACCTGGCCGGCGGGCCGCCCGATCCTCTCGCAGGGCGACGTCGCTGTCGGCCGCACCAACCCTGACGACCTGGCCGAGGTGCTCGTAAGCTGCCTCGAGGAGCCCCATGCAGCAGGCAAGACGTTTGAGATGTTCACGATGACGGGCTACCCGGCCGGCGCGCTCGGCACGGCGCTGGAGGCGCTCGCATCTGACAAGGCGCCCCCGTCCGAGGCGGCCGTTGAAGCCTCGTACCGTGTGCTTCAGCAGATGCTTCCCGGCGAGCAGCAGGACGCGACGAAACTTGAAATGGGTCGCACATACGAGGAGGTGGACGCGGGCAAGGTGGGCCGGGAGCGCGGCGCGGCGCCAACGGAGCGTGAGCTCTCAGTGGCGCAGGGCGCTCTCACATCGATGGGCGGCGTCCCTGCCACTCCCATGCGGGGATTCCTGCGTCGCCTCTTCCGCCGAAGCTCAAGCTGAGAGCTTTGCGAGAGCGAGCGCGGGAGAACGTAACGCTCTGACTTGTGTTGACCGAGGGCCCGCGGAGCCGTCCTCTGAGACGGTGTGGTGAGCGCGGGGCGGGGACCGCGACGAAATTGACTTTGACTGACTGAGGTTGTTTCTATGTGTAACTTACAATCATTTGAATTCGTTTTGCGTTTCGGCGGGGGCCGGGGCCCATCCACACAACATTCCACAAAAGCGGACGCGATCAGACGCCTCCGAGCGCGATGTCCTTGTCGGCCTCCAAGCCGCTTTATAGTACGCTCGACATCAGCGGCCAGGTTGCGTTGATTACGGGTGCCAGCGCTGGCATCGGCGAGGCCTGCGCGTGGCGCTTTGCGGAGGCGGGCGCGGTGCTCGTCCTCATCGGTCGCCGCACTGAGCGCCTTGCCACACTATCGGCTGCGCTCAAGGAGGCCTACCCGTCGATCGTGGAGCCGCACTGCGTGACGCTCGACGTGCAGGATGTGGCCGCAATCGAGGCGCTGCCCGCGCAGTTGCCGCCTGCGTACGCAAACGTCAACATCCTTGTCAACAATGCCGGCCTCGCACTGGGGGTTGCCGGTGCCGCAGACAACAAAATGAGTGACGTGGCGCAGATGATATCGACGAACGTCACTGGGCTGATCGCCTTCTGTTCTGCTTTCCTGCCTGGAATGCGTGCGCGCGGGAGTGGCCACCTCATCAACATCGGCAGCATCGCCGGGCACGAGGCCTATGCAGGAGGCAGTGTGTACTGCGCGACGAAGTACGCTGTAAACGCGTTCACGATGGCTGCGCGGCACGATCTAGTGGGCACCCCGATCCGCGTCACCGCCATCAGCCCTGGCATGGTGAAGACCGATTTCTCGGTAGTGCGCTTCGGCGGCGACCAAGCGACGGCCGACAAGGTGTATGAGGACATCGAGCCGCTCGTCGCTGCCGACATTGCGGACAATGTCATGTACGCCGCGACGCGCCCCAAGCACGTCCAGATCGCCGACCTCATCGTGCTTGCGACCAACCAAGCGGCTGCTAAGGTCGTCGCTCGCGTCGGCCCGAGCCTCGGCGCGCCGTCCCTGCAGTGAGACCCTCCATACAATTGTACTTGTATCGGATGGATCTTCAAGATGTGTGGAGCTCTGTGGAACATCTGACCAGTGTCGGCGGCGGCGGAATGAAGGTTCATAAGCGTGAGTCGTCGGTATTTGATTTGGTTGCCGAGTATTCGTGTCATCACAGACCTTCCAATTTAAGCCAAAGAATATTGCCAAAAGTTCGTCAATTGATTGGCCTTTTCCGCGAGACGCCAACGGAGAATCGCTGCGCGAAAGGGTCTCGTGACGGACCGTCTCAGAGAATGCCTTGGGACACATTGCATGAGTTGCCCCTGGATTCGAGCAAGCGCGGTACGAAGCGATGTGCTATGGGCGTCCCGACCAGCTTGGGGGTGGGGACCATGGCAACTCACACGCAGGTGCAGGGCGGGCCTGCAGTGGACCAAGGCGCTGAGGCGCTCCATGTACTCGCATCGGCGATCGACATCATGAACGTACCGTTGGCCACCAACTGGTCGGGTCAGAAGAAGGGTCGGTGGTGTGGTGGCTCCGTGCCGATGGTAGTCAATGAGCACGTCCAGATCGCTACGTACCGAGTTGTTTCGCGCAGCTCCGCACCTGCCTCAGCACCTGACGATGCCGCTGCAGTCCCTGCCGCTGCTAGCATGCGATCAGAGCCCCATCTCGGGATTCGACTGCCGCCGGACCTGGCGACAGCTGCCGCCGAATCCCGAGATGGGGCCGTTAGAAAATCGGTGGCAGCTGCCGCCGCTTTGGCTGACAAGTTGACCGCGGAGGCATCGCTGCCTGCTACTGCCAGCACCAAAAACGCCGCTGAATGGACACTGCTCCCCAATGTCAAGATGGAAGCCATCAGTGCATCTGAAGAGCTCCCCCGGCCGTGCGCGACCTGCCGTGCGGCCAAGGTCCTCTGCGACCGTGAGCAACCATGCTCGCGCTGCCGCCGGTTTGGGATCGCCCATAAGTGCCTGCCTCCGCCCGTCGTGAAGCGCGGCCGTCCTTCACACCTCTCGCGCCTGCTCCAGCTGCGTAACCACGGCGCTCCGGCTCCGGAAGATCTCTCGCCGATCTCACCAACGCAGGAGACTGCGGGCGCCGCGTGCACCGCGGCATCGGCTGTCGTTGCCACGGCCTTGCCGCTGCCAGCGCCTTCGGCCGTCGCGCACGTCCGAGTCGCGAAGGACGGCCGCGGTGTGAAGGTCCGAGGTGTGAAGGTCCGAGGTGCGGCGCTGCCACAGCATGGCGAGATGGCGGCCGGAACCGCGGCAGCAAGCACCGCGGCGGCTGCCACCACCGCGGCGGCTGCCACGGCGGTGGCCGCTGAGGGAACTTCAGCCGCCGCGAACGCCGCCTCCGGAGAGCATGGCGAACGATCTCCTCGCATGAGATCGCCAGAGCATGACGAACGATCACCCGCTCTCCTCGCAGCGCCCGCGCCGGCGCGGAGCAAAGACGAGCACACGCGCTTCTTGCACGAGCCCGAGATGTTTGGCAAGGGATGGAGCGCTCCTCACGCGCACGCCCGTGCACTCACGCGCCCACCCGTGCAGGTCGCCTCGCATGCCCACAATTACTGGATGCAGATGCAGGGGCATCAGACGCCGGTGATGATGGCGGCACCCGCGCTGCCGCTACCTTCGCATCCAACCACTCCGGCGCCGGGGCCCGCGTGGCAGTGGCACGTTGCCAAGGCCGTCGATCAGCCTGCCAAGCAGCCCCAGGATCTGCCGGAAAACTTACCGGCACAGATGCTGCTGGGCGCGCGGGCGCCGTCGCGGGCACCGCCAGCGCCGGGGCAAGCGCTGCACGTGATGGTCCCATCGTGGCCGCAAGCATACCACCCGAGCGCCGTCGCCTCCACCAGCGCCGGCTCGACCCGCGGCGGTCCGGGCGGCGGTCCGGTGGCGTTCGGCGTGGCGGCGGGGGTGCCGTCCATGATGCGAGCCGTCCATGATGCTGTCGACTCGCCCTTGCTCGACTCGCACTTGCACATGGGCTCGGCGCACGTGATCTCACGCGTGCATCCATACTCGTCTTCGACGGCGGACGTCCAGATGCCTTTCGGTCCACCCATCGAGCTGCACGACGCTCAGCACGACGCGACGCTGCAGATGGGGCGCTCCCTCGATGCGCTGCGCTCGCAGCTGCTCCAGCTCGGTGTTCAGCCATGCGCATGATCCATTCACCCACATGTTTACTAGTATCACCTCCCAAACGTAGAAGACGCAGCGCACACGGGTTGGCAGCTACCTGATTGCTTTGGCCGAGGGCGATCCGGCGTGGCAGCCACACGGCTCACGGGATGGATGGGGGACAAGGCGTGCAGTGGGTGCTGGGGTGGAGCTGGGGAATCCAATCCGCGGGAAAGGCTAGACCAGTAGTACGCCGAAGATGTCGTACGCCGATGTCGTACGCATGTTACAAATTAGTTATTACCCGGCGCCTAGCCGGACCCTGTACACCCTCATTCAAACGAGAATAAACGTGTTCCGCCAAACAGGTCGGTAAGGGTCGTCCGGGCCCTAATCGAAACTAGAATAACCGGCCGGGCCCGGCCGGTGCCGATTTAAATAAATTATTATATTCCGACTAACGGTAACCGCGCGGGTCCGCGGCCGCCCCTCTATGTAGTAGCCTGAGACGCGTGAGCGGGCAGCTGCTATCCAGATACCTTACGACAAAGGATTAAGGAAATACCTCAAACTTTTGTAGAATGACCCTTGCTATCTACTAAAAATCTCCAACTTGCGACAAGTACGCGTATCTCAAACTGCGCGGGGGGGCTGTGTGTCGCCCAACACACCCGGGTGCGGCGGGTGTGTCTCTCCAAGCCGGCCGCCAAGGGCGGTCGAGATTCACCACCGCGCGGCCGAGGGGCGGAGGAGCGCCGCCGAGGGCTGGTCTGAGCGATCGCCGGCATGGTCGCCCACATCCGACATGCTGTCCGCGTCACGCTGGCTCTCGAGCTCAGAGGGCGGCGTGAGGGGCTCTGGCTTGTGGCCGGGCGAGGTGCGCTTCCTCCTCCACTGATGGAAGACCTCCGCTCCGAGCGAGAGGAAGACGATGGCGATGCCACAGCCCATCATCAGATTGATCGGATGCGCGAAGAAGAGGATCGAGAGCACGACTGAGAGGAACTGGCGCACGGTCTGAATGGTCGCGAACGCAACTGGTCCGAACCGTTTGATGGTGTAGAAGATGAAGAGCTGGCCGACAGCGGAGCAGATGGCCATGGTGACGATATGGAGCACGCACGAGGGGTTGGCCACGAGGAAGGCGTACACCGTCACCCCCTCGAGCGTGAGCACCAGCCCAAGAGCTGTGAACGCCGAGGAGAAGAGGTTGGCGTAGAGCATCATCGCTGTCGAGGAGACCTTGTACTCCTTGAAGACAGCCGACTGCCAGTTGGAGGTAAATGAGTCACGCACCATGTACACGGTGATAAGGATGATGCCCCAAAGCTCGGTGTTTTTCACCGGTGCGTCGTTTGTCTCAAACAGCTTAAACATGGCTGCGCCCGCCGTGACGCCCATTGCCACCACGTACTCGAAGCAGGCGTGCACGCGGCGCGACACGACGTAGCCCATGAGCATGGTGGGTACCATCTTGCACGACTTGGCGAGCACCTGTGTCGGGAACGAGACGAACTTGAGCGCCTCGTACTGGCACACCGAGGACATGATGTTCGACACTGACGAGTACGAGAACTTGTACAGCGGCGCGCCATTGGCGCAGCGCACCACGGGCTCACCTGTGTAGCACATCATCGCCCAGGCCGCGAAGAGTGCGAGGATGCGATTGGCGAAGACGAGGAACTTGCTGCTGCGAAAGAGCTCCCCGGTCTCGTACGGCTTCGTCATGATGCGCTCCTGCATCAGACCCCAGAGCAGGTAGCTCACCTGGATGCCGACCGAGCACACGGTCAGCCGCATCGCGGACGCGGCAAAGCTTTCGGGTCTTGACTCGTCAGCATCGAAAGCTCCGCCTCCCTTCCGCTTGATATCTTCGTCACCAACGACGCAGGCGTGCACCAGCCGCGACAGCCTGTCGCGGTCACGTCTGAAGTCAGGTGACTTGACCATCTGGAAGGAGATCAGGACAAACAAGTAGAAGCTCCCAAAGGAGACAGTGTAGGTGAAGAGCTGTTCGTGGGCCATGATGAGTGCATGTACCGAGGAGAGAAACCCCTTCACCATTGAACGCGGAACCCTTTTTCGCTCGGGTGGCCGTCGTGGGCACATCGGCGGGGGAAAAATCGCAAGACAGTCGCGCAATTCCCCCAAAATACGTTGCAAAGAACGTGAGACGCGTGTGTTCTATCCGTATTTCACACTCTCTTTTGCGAAAACCCGTACAAATCTGTGAATAGCTTTCTTTAGCATGGCGGACCACTGTCATGACGTACCACCTCCGCCACCTCCAGACGAGCTGCCACCGCCGCCACCCGAGGAAGATGCTGCACCACCACCACCACCATCTGATGCGGGCGACACTGCCGCTGCCTATCAGTATCAGACACCGGATGAGTACGCTGCAGCATGTGCCGCCTACCTCCAGGCCTGTAAGGATGCCGGGTACGACGTCGCGCACTTGACGCCGCCGCCGCCGCAGCAGCAGCAGCAGCCGGCCACACGGCCTGCATGGCTCCAGGAGCTGACTGAGGACAGCAGCGGCCGCGGGCGGCGCTCACGCTCGCCCTCGCCGGAGCGCGGCGGCCCCGTGGCACCGCAGCGCCACAATGGCAGTCGTGAGCGGGACGACCGCCGTGGTTATGCGCAGCCCGAGGCGTCCTGGCGGCCGCCAATTAGTTTGGCCCAGGGTCGTACTGCTCCACGATACGGCTCCACCGGTCCGGGCATGCCGCCGCCAGGCCCTCGGCAGGGGCTCTTCTTACAGCGCTGCCCACTCTTTCAGGGCGGGAAGGGCAAGTGCAAGCGAGGCCAGCGCTGCCAGTTTGCACACGGAGACGCAGAGCTCGCGCCAAAGGAGGTGCGCCAAAGAATACGGCAAGAGGCTGAGGCGCGGAAGCAACAGTGGCAGCAGGTGACCGACGGCGTGGGTGACGTGGATGCAGATGCGCCTGGCGCGTCGCGCCAGCGCGAGATAGGCGATTTCGAAGGCGACGACCCCGCCTATGTCGAGTACGAAGCCCTCGCGGCTGCCGCCGCGTCAGGAGCGCCATCGTCAAACACCACGGCTTCGTGTGGCGGCGTTACCAGCGGCGGCGGTGGCGGTGGCGGCGGCGGCGGCGGCGGCGGCGGCGGCGGCGGCGGCGGCGTAGACGGAGGCGGCCCTCTCGAGCCCATGATGAGGCGCCAAGATGGTACGCCTCTCGACTTCTCATCGCGGGCCTCCAAGCAGGAGGCCCTCCGACAGCATAAGATTGAGGAGGCCTACAATGTGACTCAGGCTATGTGGGGTCTGCCGGCGACCGGCAGCGGTGCGGCAGAAGATCGTCAGCCCGTCCGCTTGGCGCCGCGCGGCCGTGGCCGTCACATGGTGAGGCCTGCGTGGTTGACGCGTATGGAGAGCGCATCAGCCACAACGCAGTAATGAATGTAGGTCAACACTGCACTTCGGGTCGTTAGCTCTCTCGTGCCGTCGGGGGATGGGGAACGGCCGCGGTCGGCTCTATGTGGGCTCATCATTGTTGACAACGAGACCGAACCGTGACGGCACCGGCGCGGCGGTCCGGTGTGCGCCCGTGTGGCGGGTCCCGTGCGAGGTCGACGCAAAGGCCGCTGCGCCGAACGGTGGTGTGGGCTAAAGTACGCACAGGCTTGTCCGAACTTATTTAAGAACATTTGCTACGCAGCCGGCCGCGGGCCGAGGCGCCGACGCGTTCGATCCGACGGATCCACGTTCACGGTTTCCGGCTCGGCGGCGAAGCACGGCCACCACTACCCACTTCTCGTTGTTTGCATGTTCCCTGCAAGCACGGGCCGGCGACGCCCTCCTGTTCAACTTGAGCGATCCTTGTGGGTTGCTGCTGGCGGCGCTAGGCCGAGGAGGCGAGCAAGAGCGAGCCGAAACTGCTGCCCGATTGTTTGGAGCATGACAATCGGCACCCGGAGGACGGCACGAAACAGCCCTAGGCTCACGGTGCTGAAAATGATGGCTTCCACGTGGCTGGGTGCAAGAGCTTGCCACTTCTCACCGAAGACGTGCAAGCGTCGGGTTGGGTTACCACCTGCGTCCACAAACACACCACCAGTGTGGGCCCACTTCAAGACGCCAGACATGCTGTACACGGCTCGCCCAGACGCCTCGCCTCCAGTCGATAACAGTCGCCTCGCCTCCAGTGCACTTCGGAAGCCCACTGTGCAAAATGTCACCAGCGGGACGTCGTCTGGTAGTGGCCGCGGCAGTTTGCTGAGCGGCAGTGCTCCCGGGATGGTTGAGATGGCCCTTTCTGCGTCACTGCGCACGTCGACCAGCAACACCGGCCCATCGGACTGCATTTGCCGAAGCGTCTCTGGCTCAATGTGTGCCACGTCCGGAAATTTCGCACGATGCGATGCAACCTCCGCGTCGCAGGCCGCGAGCCTCTCAGCGTCTGTGGGCATCTCGCGACGTTTGTCGCGCCCTGGTGCTGCGTCGACTTGAGGTGTGAACAACACTGTATGTACGCCGGTCCGGTGTCTTGGGTGCCGAATTAAACCATTGGCTGTGAACAAGCGCTGCTTCTTTAAACAGCTCGACGCGGGCCGACAAGCCGCGCTACATCGGTGAGTATAAAGCTGCGTGAATGGGCTGTTAACAACTCCCGGCCCGCCGATGCCCGTGGCCGTGTGGTGCCGGCCGCCGACCGGCACCACCATCTCAAATATCGAGCACCTCCTCCTCCTCGGTGAGCCCGAGAGCCTCCTTGACGTCGTCGTCAACCTCGCTCAGATGCATGGCGCCGTAGCTGATGAGCATCGGGCGCAGCTCGGGCTGCTGCTCGATAATCTCGAGCAGCTGCGGCGCGGGCAGCGCGAGCATCACTGGGAGCGAGTGAGGCATGCCCTGCTGGCAGCACTTGACGAAGCCCGTCCAGAGCCGCGGCGAGGTCCAGATCTGGCGTGAGATGAGGTGGTGCAGCAGGCCCATGGTGAACTGCGCGAGGAGCGGGTGGTAGAGGAGCGCCTGGATCGTCGTGCGCATGAAGATGAGCGGCAGCGGATCCAGATGCACGATGAGCTGCAGCGCGTCCGCCACCACCTGCATCGTGAACACCGACTTTTCTGCAAGGCAAGCCTGCACGCCGTCGATGAGCTGCTTGAGGCTGACGCCTGCAGACCCATCCGAGGGCAGCTGGTGCAGCAGCAGCAACAGGTGCGCCGGCGGCAACGGCGGCGGCTTCGCATGCATCAGCGCCGCGAGCGCCGCAGACGCCGTCTCCGGTGCCATGCCGAGCAGCCGCGGCAGGACGCTCTCGACGAGCGGGCGTGGAGCAAACGGTAGGAGCGGCACTGCATACCGGCCATCGCGCAGCTCGGTGCAGCAGAGCTCAAGCGTGCCCTCGACGAGCGCCGCGGGCGGTGCAGGCGGTGCGGGCGGCGAACCGGTAGGCGAGCCGGCGGCCACGGCCGTGAGTAGAGCGAGGATCAGCGGCGCACTAGGGTCAAGGGGCCGTATCTCACGCATCGCTCTCACAAGGAGGGACGCCAACTCGACGGGGTCGATGTGCGGCACGAGCAGGGGCGCGTTCCGCACCAGCACCGCCTGCGCGCCGGCCGAGGCGCCGCCAAAGTGCGCGAGCAGAGGCCACAGCCGTGCGGGCTCCTTGGCAACCACTGCGAGGTAGAGCTGCACATGCGCCGTGAGGATGTCCTCGTTCTCCTCGCCCTCCTGATGGCTCTTGATGGCCCACGAGTCTTCGGCCATCTCGCCGTCCGATGACACGTCCATCCCGTCGCCGACGCAGCTGGCCGTCGGATGGGCGGTGGTGGACGCGCCCACGAGGCGGCGCAGCTGCGCCTCGGCAAAGCCGCCAATCAACGAAGCGAAGCGAGGTAAAGGGAGCAGCTGAGCCGTCACGATCTTGACCGCGTGTGCGCGCCTCTCAGCCTCCCCAGCCGACTCCCCAGCCGAGGTCGCCACTTGAAGCAGCGCGCGCAGGCACGCCGGCCCGAGCGCGTCGCGCTGCATCGCCAGCTCGCGGTAGGCCGCGAGCCCCGGTCGCCACATCTCCTCCCCCTCGAGCTCAATGAGCTTTGAAAGCCACTCGGACATGAGCTTGGGTACATCCAAGAGCACCTGGACGGCGGCGCGTGCATTGGGCGGCAGGGCACGGCGCAGCCGCGGCAGCAGCGACATGGCGAGCACATCGTACCGGCTGGGCGACGCCGTCTCCCCCGTTTTCGCGGCGCCGCCTTGAGCACCGCCCACCTCCGTCGCGCCACTCCCATGCTCGGCGAATTCTGCATGCAACCAGGCGAGAGCCACCGGTAGGCGCTCCATTGGCGCCGCGAGCACGTGGGCAGCGAGTGCGTGACAGTAAGGGCCATCGGCGCGCTGCTTGGCCGCGAGTCGTCCGAGGAGGAGTGCGCGCACCTGTGGGGAGAGGAGGGCGCCGTGGTGAGCACTTGCATGCAGCCGCGCGTCGTCCGAGGAGGAGTGCGCGCACCTCGGCCAGCCCTCTCGCCGCGAGCTGTGCTTCCCTATCGTCGCCGATCAGGCTCGCCAGGGCCGCCTCCGCCAGCGACGCGCACGCCGCCGCGTCCATCTTTATGGGAGCGTTGAGCTTCATGGGCTTGCGCTCGAGCGCCGTACCGGTACCAGCCGGCGGCGGCGGCGGCGGCGGCGGGCGCGGCGGCAGCCACGGCATGGAGGCGATCACGAGCTGCGCCACGAGATGCGGCCCGAGCCGAGAGAGGAGAGCTTCGAGCTCCGCGGGGGGCAGCAGCGGCGGGCGCGGCGGCATCCCCAGGCGCGCCGAGGCGGCAGCACTGCCTCCACTGCTCGTCGTCGTCGTCGTCGCGAGCGCCGCCGTGGGCGCCCCCTCGGTCTTAACGCGCTTCGGACCTGCTGCGAACGCGCTGTCGCCTCCCTCGGTGCCATCGGCAGTGGCACGCTTGGTACTCCCGCTGCCGTCAGCGGCGCTCGATACGGCGCTCGATACGGCGCCCGATACGGCGCTCGATCCGGCGCCCGATACGGCGCTCTCGGACGCGCCTCGCTCGCCCCCCCCGAGCAGCGGGGGGGGCTCGGTGCCCATCAGCTTGTACAGATGCTTGAGCTGCTCGTTCGCGCCGAGGTGGCGCAGCGCCGTCGCGAGCTCCTCCTCAACAGCACGGTCCTCACGTGCGCGCGTCGTCTTGAGCAGAGTCAGGAGCGCCGCCCGTAGAGATTGCTGAGCGTTGGCGACCTGATGGGACGGAAGCGCGGCGAGCGAGGCAGCGCGCTCGAGCAGAGCGCGCGACAGCGCCGCGAGCGTGCGGCTCAGCCGTTGCAGCAGCACCCGACGTTGCCGGGCAAGCGCCGCGATCGACGTGAGCAGCACCAGCAGAACTGTCGCTGAGGGCGGCGCTAGTAGCGTCGTCTCGAGCAAAGTGAGGGTAGCTTCGCCTTCGGCCTCGAGTGCCGCGCGCTCGAGCAGCGGATGGGGTGGCCGCTTGCCGAGCTTGCTCTCCTCGCTTGCCGTGATAGCAGCGGCGCCCTCACTACCTGTTTCGCCGCCGCCTTCGTTGCCGCTGCTCTCGGCGCCGCTCGTGCCGCCCTCGCCCACGTGTACGCCTCGATTGGCACCATTGCCATCCTCGAGCGCGGCTGCAGCAGGCAGCGCCGACAGGCGCCATCCGCTGCCGCCACTGGTCACATCGGCGCCAGGCGGCCCCTCCGCTGACTCCGTGCCCTCATCCTCAGGCTCGTCCGTGTAGGCGAGCACCAGCGCCTCACATGCCTTGACGGCGGCAGTGCGCACCGAATCGGCGGCGCTCGCGGCGTTGAGGAGCGTGCCCGCTGTCTCGCGCAGCTTGCGGAGGTGCCCCCAGGTGGGCTCGAGTGCCTTGGCAGCAGCCTCATCCTTCTCAGCAAGCAGCAGTACAAGCGTCGGTCGGAGGAGCGACGTCGCAGCTGCCAGGGCGCGCTTAAGCGTGGGCGCACTCTCGTCGCTAAGCCTGGTGAGCAGCGCCGGGAGCAGCTCGGGAATGGTCGACGGGCATGAGCGCCCTGCATCCTCCACAAGAGCCAGCGCCATCCGGCGCACATCAGCGGCAGGGTCCTCAAGCAAGCGGAGCAACAGAGGCACTGCCGGTCGTACGACCTCCGGTGGTGCCTGCAGCAGCTTCACTTGGCCAAGCGCATGGCGCCGCGCCGGTTCGTCGAGCAGAGCGTCCGCCGCCGACGCGAGGAGGGAACCGATGATATCGGCAGTCGACATCGAGCGTCGCCAGCAGCTAGTCATTCATTCACAACACATCACCAACACGCACAGACATTCACAACACACCAACACGCATCCTGACGCATCGCACAACGCGAATCCTGCGCCCCTCCTATCTCATTGACATTGTGATTTGTGAATGCGACTGTGCGTTTGGGGACGCCTCCGGGGACATCCGCGGCGTTTCCATGGCGCGGTGTCGCAGCGGGCAGCGTCTCTCACAGGACAGAGCAAACACCGCCGCACCACTGACCAATCGTCACGCAATTGCTCTCACGTTTGACGTTAGCATGCTTCTTGACGGGTTAGCTTGTGCCACCTACACGGTGTACATCATCATTAGCCGCCGGCGAGAGCCTCGGAGAGGCATTGTATGTCCTCATGTGCTGATGCTCACTCCTCACACCAACAGGGTTGTAGCATTGTACATGGATACATGGCTTGTATCCGCTGTCGATCGTCGCTGGCATCCGCTGCAGGCGGCACGCGGCAGCTTCATCGAGCGGAGCGCAGTGCACACTGGCACATACCCCTCATCCCGCCGACTTGGGCGGATTGGGCAGCCACAACCCCGGCGGGTGGGGCGCAACACCCGTATGCCCCTCGATGCACAGCCTACGGCACTGCTGCTGGCGGGTGCACGCCGGGTGCGTCCATGAAGGGCGTTGGGTTGACGGGGGTCACGCTGTGCAGCATCGTCGGCCGACCCTGTGACAGCCCCCTGACATTCGCCGCAGTCGGTAATTGCGTAAATGCTGTCCCATAGAACTGGATCTGACCCGGCGGTGGCGGCCGCGACTGCGGTTGACCTTGTGCGAGCGGCATTGCCATCGAGACGGTTGGAGTGTTCGTCAGTTGCGAGACCGGCACCGGCACCATCGGCGAGTCCATCTGCGCCCCCATCGCCCCGAACGGGCGATCCCTGCCCGGGCCATTGCTCACAGTCATGTAGCCGAGGGGCGGTTGGGAGGACGGACCGGGCACAAAAGAGCCACCGGCCGCGTGTGCGGCTTGCTGCGCGGCGTATTGAGCAGCTTGCACCGAAGCCGCATGCTGCGGGTGCTGCTGTAGCAGCTGCGAGTAGTACTGCATGCCAGCGTACCCTGGCATGGGCACCGCGGGCAGTGGCGTCCCGCCCTTTGATGGCGGCGCCGCCGCCCCCACCATCACCGAGGCTGTTGCCGCAGCCACGGCGGCCGCGACAGCCGCTGTCGCATGGTCCACAGTCTCAGCTGCCGTCTCATTGGCCGATCGAAGCTGCGATGGGCCAACCTGCGGCTGCAGGTAAGAGTTCTGAGGCGGAGTCACGATGGGGCCTTGCGCCTGCGGGAAGGCAGCGTACAGGTACTGGCCCAGGGGCGCTGCCACCATGGTCGCCCCCGGCGCAGGCATGTACTCCGTGGCAACTGGCACGCCACTGGACTGCGGGACGGCGAAGGAGCCCCCGCCATGCTGCAACGGCGGGAGCGAGACGAGCCGCGGGTGCGACGCACGGAACGAGGGCGGGTTCTGGCCCATCGCTTGCTGAAGCTGCTTCTGCTTCTGGCGCCGGTTTTGGAACCACACCTGTACGGTGCGAGGCTGCACGCCCAGCCGCTCGGCGAGCTGGACGCGCAGGAGTTGGAGCGGCATGGGATCCTGCTCGAAGACTTGCTCGAGTACGGCCACCTGGCGCCATGAGAAGCTCTGGCGCGTTCGGCGCGGCTTGGCTGGTGGCATCGTCCCATCTGGGGTTTCCCCCTTGTCACAATCGACATCCGCGTCATGGGCCTCCAGCGCGCCGCGCACGTGCGCGAGGACGGAGGCCGCGTGGGCCGTATCGGCGTCAGAGGAGGCGGGCGCACCATCTCCAGTCTCCTCCTCCTGCATGCCTGCAGCCTCCTTATCTCTCTTCTGTCGTGCGGCGCCCCTCCCGGCATACTTTACTCCAGCGAGGAAAGCAGCCGCGGAAGACTCGTCCGACGTCGACGGTTGAAAGACCAATTGACCCGGGTGCGGCTCTCGTCCCGCGTCGACGTCCATTACCGAAATAAGCTCGCCAACAATTCCGCCATCCAAGGCTGTGACCGCTCGCTCTCGGGAGGTGCTACTGCGCAGTAGTATGAGATGCGTTTCCCTAATTGGAATCCTCCTAATGAATAAAAAACTCTTTCGAAAATGACGTGGACACGATTTGAGATGAATCAATCAATCGATTTGAACACGTCATCAGAAAATCATTACACGCGGCCTCTTCGTGTGTATGGCCTTTTTCATAACCGTGGGCGGAGGGACGCGATGGGGATCCGAAGACGCGAAGATGCGCCTTCTTTTGGACGCTCTGGCCGCCTGGCGTCCTAAAATATGGCTTCTAGAATCTAGATAAGGCTGAGCGATTAAATGCGATTTAGCGCGGCCGGCCTTTGAGGCCGGCCCGGCGGCTCGAGTTTGGTTGTGGTGATGGGGTCCAGGGGTCCTCGAGCTAGTGGATACTGCCTCCTTATGACGCCGATTGTTGGGAGTTGGGTGACCATAAATACTTTGACTGCCGAAAGACATTCGCGTTCTCGGAACAAATCGTCACGCACTGACTTTCGCACCAAATGGCGACGCCGCCACCGCCGCCGCCCACCAACATGGTCGTGATGGTCACGGGAGGCTCGGGCCTCGTCGGCCAGGGCATCAAGGCCAACATCGACCGTGAGGCGAATGCGGCTGAGACATGGATCTTCCTCACGTCAAAGGACGGCGACTTGCGCGACAAGGAGCAGACAAGGGCCATCTTTGAGAAGCACAAGCCCACGCACGTCATCCACCTCGCAGCACGCGTCGGTGGCCTCTTCAGCAACATGAAGTACAGGGTCGAGTTTTGGAGGGAGAACGTCGCGATCAACGACAATGTGCTGCACCTCTCGCATGAGTACGCCGCGGCCCGCCGCACTCGATGCGACATGGCGACATGGCGCCAAGAAGCAGTTCCTTGCCACTGCCGCAGCCGCTTCGCTCGCCGAGCGCCCTCCACGCGGGCCACCACAGGCTGCGCAAGCCGGAGCAGCATTCTGAGACTCACGGTGACGACAAGCACTGCGCCCTGGCCGCAGGTACGGCGTCAAGAAGGTGGTTTCGTGTCTGTCGACGTGCATCTTTCCCGACAAGACGACTTACCCGATCGACGAGACGATGATCCATAATGGGCCACCGCACCACTCGAATGAGGGCTATGCGTACGCGAAGCGGATGATCGACGTCATCAACCGCTGCTATCACCTGCAGCACGGCTGCATGTTCACCTCGGTCGTGCCGACCAATATCTTTGGCCCGCACGACAACTTTAGCATCGAAGACGGGCACGTGCTGCCGGGGCTGATGCACAAATGCCTCCTGGCTAAGCAGAAGCAGGCTGCGGGGGAGGAGGCGTCCTTTGTCATCTGGGGCTCAGGCACGCCGCTGCGCCAATTCATCTTTTCAGAGGACCTCGGCGCGCTCATGGTATGGGCGTTACGGGAGTACGACTCGATTGAACCGATCATCCTATCGGTGCCTGAAGAGGCCGAGGTGCGCACGCCGTACACTCGGGCAGCCCACAGAGCCCGGGCGCAGGGGCGGCCTGTGACCTTGGCAGCTAGCAGACCAGCCCTCGCGTAGCCCTCGTGTAGCCTAGCAAGCCAGCCCTCGCGTGTGGCCTGCAGCCTTCGCGTGTAGCCTAGCAGGCCAGCCCTCACGTGTAGCCTGCAGCCCTCGCGTGTAGCCAGCAGCCTTCGCGTGCGCTTGTGGAATCCTTGCTCCTCCTCCCCCCGGCACATCTGACGTGGACGCCGCGCGCTCACGTGCGGCAGGTGACGATCAAAGAGGCGGCGATGGCAGTCGTCGAGGGCATGGGGTACACTGGCAAGGTGACATTCGACACCAGCAAGGCCGACGGCCAGCATAAGAAGACGGCGTGCAACGACAAGCTCATGAAACTCAACCCAAGTTTCAAGTTCACACCTTTCAGCGCGGCGGTTGCCAAGACGTGCGCATGGTTCGAGGCCAATTACGCGACCGCGCGGAAAGGCGGGCACTGAGCCCTGTCGGCAGCACCTCGAAATGTGTCCTGAGCGTTTTGACTGCAAGTCTCAGAGGCGCGATCCCGATCTCCCGAGAACTGCGCCGATTCGCAACGCCCGATCACGTCAGATTGGCATGGACGTGACAATGAGTTTTATCTGATCTCGAACTACCCTCAGTAATCGAAGGACAGACCTCCCGGGATAGCGACGTTAAACACACAATAATTTGCATACCGTTAATAATATGCGTACTGATCTAAAGCTGTAAGCTCACGTGGGGTCACGCGCCTGCCGCGGCCTCGCCGGCCGCGCCCGGGCGCGGGCTCGAAACTGTGTACTGAAATTGGATCCTTGAAGCAGATTGCGGCGCGCGCGGTACTCCAACGGACAGCTGTTGTCGCAGCCGCATCGGCGTAGCACCCCATACTTCACGTTCTTGCATACCAGCATCATTCAGCTCGTGGTCATTCTCTTCGCGCGTGCACTCGTGGCTGCATCCGAATGACGCAGGCCTCATCGGACTCCACGTCGCACGTGGCTCGCGGCGCTGTGCGACAGGTGAGACGAGCGGCCCTGCCGTGCTCGGCGAGGTCGAAGGACTACACCTGTGCAGGTGGGCGTGAGCAGGCGACAGATACGGTGGGATTCATGGGCCGGGCAAGCAGGCTGTGCGCTCCGGAGGTGATTGCGGGGGCAACTGTGGGAAGGAGACGCACTTCCACTCTTTTCCTTCCCTCTTGAGCCGGAGGATGAGATTGGGCTGCTGAGCATCAGGCGATAGTAAGAACTTCGCGGCAACCGCATCGTCTCGCGTCACGGTTGCCTGTCGCAGCAAGGGAGGAGGTGAGAGGCTGTTGCGGCGGGGCAATGTCGCGCCCTTCCTCCCTTTGCGAATCCCGGACCGCATGGAGGACCCCGACGCCTGGCGCGGGCCCATGGACCACCATGGGCAAGGCTCTGCCAACCTAGCAGACAAAAGAGCTGTGCTCGCATTGTACATCTTGGACGGAAAGTGCTGACGGGAGGCGTTTTAGCAGGGACGTTTTTCGCGCGGGCGACCAAGAAGCACGATTGGCAACTTCCCAAAACGTTCGAATTCACAAATTGACACAAAGCTTTCCTCTCAGGTCTCGAGATAGTTCAGTTCAGTTCAGTTCAGTTCAGTAGTGCTAGCAGCCACCCGTCGACGCTCCTCGAGCCTGGCAGCCACACGTGCGTCGCGTGATGCTCGAGGCCTCGAGCGTGAACCTCATGCGTCATGGGGGAGTCGCGCCCGCGCCCGGACCGACTCCCCTGTTGAACATAATGTGGAACAAAACGGGAAGGCGAGTGCATTCACCATGGCATTCGCACCCGGGAGTTCCAAAACGCAGGGAATACTCCCACCGTCCCAGGTCCCACGGCCACAAGCGACAAGGACGTGCATCTGCCAACTGCCATCTCGGCACTCGGGCAATCGGCGATCGGCGCGTCCGCCTGTTGACGGTGAATCTGAATGCTGATGAATCAAAGCCGGGCGAGCTGCGCCGTGCGCGGAAAGGCCGCTGCGGAGCCGACCGGCGAGCTCGAGAACCGAGATCGCAGACGCGAAGACGGTCCGAGTAATTAAAATTAATCTACTACGTGTAGAATTAATGTAGAACCAAATGCAAGGGTGTGTGCTACTCCTCGTGGGCCAACCACGATGGGCGCATTTCAGCTACTACTGCTCTCGCGTACGAGGAGGCTCTGCGCGCGTTCCGGTAACAAGCCACGGATGACGACGCGTACGCGCCGCTTGGGCTGAATGCAGATCTTGAGCAACCCCTTCGGCGGGTCGATGAGCAAATAGCCCTCAGAGAGCCGGACGTCAACCACGATCTGCGGGACGTAGGGTACGAGCACGCTCTCATCCTCGTCGCCGTCCTCCTCGTCACCGCCCGCCTCGCCGCCTTCGTGGTCGGATGCGCTCACGTCACTGTCTTCGTCATCAGCGTCATCAACGGACGCATCCTCGACGTCATTCTCATCGTCCTCGTCCTCGCCCTCGGCGGTGGCGCCACGCACGGACGAGCAAAGGGTGATCTCGAGCAGGTCGTTACCGAGCTCGCGGCTGCCAGTGAGCTCCTCGCGCGGGATCAGTCCGCTCACGACGCCAACAAATGCCCCTGCAACGTACGCCAGCGCACCGTCCGCCACAGAGCTGGTCGTGTCCGCAGATCGAGAACCAGTGGCGCCCGTCACGGCGCCATCCATTGGAGCTGATGCGTGCCCTTCCGCACTCGCGCTCGACGCCTCCTCTCTCGCCACACCATCTTTCCCAACAGCCAGCGCCAGGTACACCTTCAATCCCTCGAGCTCCCACAACATGAACTCATCCTCCCCCAGCTCCGGGCGCAGCTCGCGACGCACGTGCAACGTCGAGCCCTTGAGCGCGTCGGCCGCCTGCGTCGAAGGTGCACACAAGAGCGCGTGGGCGCGCGCTGAGAGGATCGCAGCACGGGCAAAGGGCGAAGCACGCGGGGTGCACAGCGGCAGTGAACGTTGCGTGCTCACCTCACGACTGCGCACGCTCTCGATCGTCACGAGGAACACATTGGTGCCCGGTCCCTTGCGCCCGCGCAGCACGCGCTCCTCGCGTGGCGCACGCCGCCGTGGGCGCCGCATCCACGTTGGCCCGGCGTGGCACAGGCGCTCGTGAGCAAAGTCTGAGTCTGACAAGACCTTGAGCTCGCCGCGTGTGCCATGGGCGCCAAGCACGACGCCGATCTCCGTGAAGCCAAAGGTAGTCGGGTCGCGCTGGTCAACCTGCGCTGCGTCTGGGTAGGCCCACTTTTCGCGCTCGCGCAGCGGCTCAGCCGTTGGTTTGGCTTGCTCTGCTGTGACCTCATCACCGAAGGCATCGTCCACGTTCGAGAAGCGCAGCGAGCGCCGAACCTCGTCCGCCTTGGAAAACTGGGCGTACTTGTTGGCCTTCAGGCGCCGCGCAGGCGGACTTTTGCCGCCATCGGCAAGCGCACATGTGACGAGCGGGCTCGCGGCAACAAACAGGAGAAAGAAAGCGAGGGGCGCCATGGCGTCCTGAAGGAATTCACAAAAACGAGGGAGGCGACCCATTCACATGTATGAAAGCACTCCCCCCACTCCAAAATGCTTTCAAGAATTCCGCAGCGAAAGAGACACTAGCGTGTGGGTCAGGGAGACGTCTCTCGCGTCTCATGAGTCGACCGAGCACGCGGTGGCGCAGAGCTGCGACGGTGGCCGCTGGCGCCGTCGCCGCCGGCGCTGTAGCCGCCTACATCATTTACCATTTATGGATGCAGGAGGAGGAGGAGGAGGAGGATATCAAACCAGAGTCAGAGAGACCGCCTCGCAGACGCCCATCCTTCTCAGTGACTGACGAGCACAAGAACGACCGCGGAGTATTGGATGACGCGAGGGCTCATCAGTGGGGCTGGCTCGTCGACTCGAAGCCGCTCGAACCGGCCACGAAGCCAATCGTGCAGCCGGCACTCCGCCGCCGCCGCCGCCGCAGTACCTCAGCCGAGCTCGACAGCGGATTGCCAAGCTCTGACGCAGGCTCCGAGGCAGAGGACAGCCTCGGAACCAAAGTTGGTTCGCCCAAGTCCGAGCGCAAGAGCGTCAAGTTCTGCCTCGATCGCACCGCCGGCTTCTACGGATTCGTGTTCAATTACAAATCAGGCATGTGCGTAGCGCACGGCGCCGATCAGCGGTTCGTCGGCAAGACGCTGAGCGAGGTGCTCGAGCTCACGAGCAACCATGAGGTGGACGGCGAGGCGCTGCACGAGCGCTTCAAGCAAGCCGCCGAGGCGGGCGGCGATTGGGTGAGTTACGCATGGAGGAACGATTCCACAGCTCTGATGACCTCTGATGACCTCCCTCATTAGGTGAGTTACGCATGGAGGAACGATTCCACACAGCTCTGATGACCTCTGATGACCTCCCTCATTAGGTGAGTTACGCATGGAGGAACGATTCCACCCAGAAGCTGCAGCACAAGGGAGCCTGGATCTCGAAGGTGACACAGTGGGGACAGGAGTTCTATGCGGGGGTCGGGTACGCTCTGGTGCCGCCGGCAGCCCAGCCCCCGCAGCCCGACAGCCATGCACATGGCATGTACGGCTTCGTGTGCACGGCAGACGGCCTCCTGCTCGCGCACGGCGCCTCACCTGCCTTTGTAGGGCGTACACTCGCCGAGGTGCTCGAGGCAACGGCGAACACGTCGATCGATCAGCCGACGCTCCTGAAGCGCTTCCACGCCGCGGCGCGCCTGGGCGGCGGCTGGGTCACGTACCCGTGGCGGCTGAGCAAGAACGCGCCCCTGCGTACCAAGGGATGCTTCGTCACACGCCTCGCCGCCCAACAGGGCGCTAGGCATGCCTCGAGCAGCAGCGAGAGCGAGAGCGAGCTCAAGCGCCTAACGGGGGTCGCTCAGGGCAGCGACTCGAACGAGAGCGAAATGGGCACGGGCGAGGGCGTCTCGCCGAGCCATCTGCGACCACTGCCAACACATGCCCGTGGCACCCTCTACGCGGGCGTCGGCTATTTCGAGTCCGAGAGCCCCAATGCACCGTCCCCGACGGAGGTTCTCCTTGGGGGGGGCACTGCACTGCCGCCGCCGCCGCCGCCGCCAGCCGTGCCGCCGAGCCCAGCGGCGGCCAAAGCAGCGGCCGCCGTGCTCAAGGAGCTGCTGAACCGGGCACGTCTCTCCGCTTCCGTCTCTCACGAGGGCGCTTCGATCGAGGACCCGGCCCTAGGCCCACAGCTGGCGAAATTGCAGCTTCTCGTGAGCGACGCCACAGGCGAGCTCGCCGCGGCCACGGCCGAGGTGACGTGCTGGCAGTCGACGGAGATGCCCGTGGAGCTGCGCGAGCTGCTGCGGGAGCACGCGATGTCACATCTGCGAGCCCACAAGGCGTAGCTTTGGGTGTATTTCCGATGGGATTGCTTCGCTTGTTCCTTGTTATGTCAATCAAGCCTTGCGTTGACAGCACTTGTACGGTACTCTGCTACAACTCTCACTACTTTGTACGCGGTAATCTGAGGTGTGTGTGTCGTGTGTGAACGTTAACACGACAGACGCGACAACCGGTGCTACGGCACTGTTACATGTTCTGCCCGCTCAGAATACACACTCCTTACGTACATGGTCGCTAGCTTCGCCCACCCAAATTTGGAAGCCCTCTAGTTCCGCGATTCGGGGCTCCGCAATGGGCTCATGAATGGGCTGCGCTTTGTCGGCTGTGATCCGGAGGCGGCGCAATGGGCTGCGCTTTGTCGATCGGAAGGCATCGATCCGGAGCGATCCCGACTCCCTCGCCGACGCGCTCTTCGACGCGATCGCGGCGGCGCGCGTGCCCAAGGGCACGCTCGACGTGCCGGCGCGCCCGCACGCGCGCCGCCTGCCGAGCGGCCGTCGCGGCATCAGCCGCAAGATGCTGCGCGCCATCCGGCGCTTCTACCGCGCGCGCGGCGCGCTCAGCATGCTGATGGGCGACCTGATCAAGAAGGAGGGCTTCGAGTGGAGCGTGTGCGCGCTCACGCGCTCGACGGGGCTCTCGCTCATCGAGACGCTCGCGCTCACGGCCGAGGCGCGCGGGGAAGTGGCGGACGCGCTCATCGGCCTCGCGACCACCTTCTTCTCGTACTCGTGGGAGGGCACGAAGCTGGGCGACATGCTCGACGCCATCGAGCGCAGGCTGGCCGAGCTCGAGGCCGCCGACGGCGTGACGCGCTACGTGCGGATCGACATCTTTGCGGCCTCGCAGACGCTGCTCTCGGGCGAGTTTGATGCCGGCCGCTACCCTCGGGGCAGCGAGGCGCACACGGCGCGCAAGGAGGACACGGACCACGTCTTTGCCGATGCGATGGCGGCCATCGGCGAGATCCTCCTGTACTGCTCGCCGCTCACGGCCGAGTGGCCCGCGCCTGATCAGCCCTTTTTGCTGCCCGAGCGCGGCGCGCCGCCTGCCCGCTGGATGCGCCGCGGGCCGGGCGCGATGACGCGCGCGTGGTGCTTGTTCGAGCTCGTCAAGGCGCTCGCCAAGGGCGCGACGCTACATGTGGTGCTCGCGCCCGCGGACGTGGACGGCTTCGCGGAGCTGCTGACGAGGCGCTTCGGCGAGATTGCGGGCATCGTGGCGGGCATCGACGCGGCCGACGCGCAGATCACCATGGTCGATGACCGCGACTACATCCTGGCCGAGGTGGCGCAGCTCGAGGGCGGCATCGGTGCGGTGACGGCGACGGTGTGCGCGTCGCTGCGCGAGTGGCTCGCGGCCGAGGGCCGCGCGGCGCTGGCGCGCATGCCGCGCGAGGAGCGGGCAACGTCGGCGCTGCAGGATCGGCTGGGGAGGCTGCTGCAGGACCAGGGCAAGCTCGACGAGGCGGGCGGGCTGCTCCGCGAGGCGCTCGAGGCGAGCCGTGCGACGCTCGGCGATCGGCATCCGCACACCCTCGCCTCGATGAATAATCTGGGGGCGCTGACTGCAGGACCAGGGCAAGCTCGACGAGGCGGGCGTGCTGTACCGCGAGGCGCTTGAGGCGAGGCGTGCGACGCTCGGCGATCGGCATCCAGACACCCTCATCTCGATTAATAATCTGGCGACGCTGCTGTACGCCCAGGGCAAGTTGGACGGGGCGGGCATGCTGCTCCGCGAGGCGCTCGAGGCGAGCCGTGCGACGCTCGGCGATCGGCATCCGGACACCCTCACCTCGATTAACAATCTGGGGTTGCTGCTGCGGGCCCAGGGCAAGCTCGACGAGGCGGGCGTCCTGTACGGCGAGGCGCTCGAGGCGAGGCGTGCGACCCTTGGCGATCGGCATCCGCGCACCCTCGCCTCGATTGCTAATCTGGGGGGGCTGCTGCGGGCCCAGGGCAAGCTCGACGAGGCGGGCGTGCTGTACCGCGAGGCGCTCGAGGCGAGGCGTGCGACGCTCGGCGATCGGCATCCGGACACCCTCACCTCGATTAGTAAACTGGGGGGGCTGCTGCACGATCAGGGCAAGCTCGACGAGGCGGGTGTGCTGCTCCGCGAGGACCTTGAGGTGAGCCGTGCGACGCTCGGCGATCGGCATCCGGACACCCTCATCTCGATTAGTAATCTGGGGTTGCTGCTGCAGGACCAGGGCAAGCTCGAAGAGGCGGGCGGGCTGCTGCGCGAGGCGCTCGATGCGCAGCGTGCGACGCTCGGTGATCGTCATCCGGACACCCTCGCCTCGATTAACAACCTCGGGCGGCTCCTGCACGACCAGGGCCGGCTGGGCGAGGCCGAGACCTTGCTCCTCGAAGCACACCACGGCTGCGCCGCGACGCTCGCAGAGGGCCAGCGCACCCAGCTGCGCTCGCAAGCCTGGCTCGCAGACGTGCGCCGCGCGCAAGGCCGCATCGAGAGCGCCCGCGCGCTCGTGGATGCACGCGTGCTCAGCACGGCGCGTGCGGCGCTGGGCCCGACGGTGGACACGACGCTGCTGCTCGAGGCCGTCCACGCCCGGCTCGAGTGCGCGGCAGGCGGAGGGCTCCGCCCGCTGAAAGCGGCCCTCGAGCGCATGAGGACCGTCCTTGGGCCGGAGCACCCTGAGACGCGCCGGTGTGCGGCGGCGCTCTCACAGGAGGAAGAGGCATGTCGAGCACCACCCGTGATGAGATGGACGGCGTGAGCAGGGGGCTGATGATGAGGGTCGCTGTGTGTGGCTGGGGTGCAGTCAGGGGGGAGGTGCACGAGAGCGCGGACAGGGGGGGCACGCGCAGGGAGCAGGAGCGGAGCGCAAGCGCGGAAGGTGGCCAGGGGCGAGGGGGGCAGGAGGCGCGAGGCGGAGCACATGAGGGCGGAGGGGGTGGAGCGGGAATTACGATGAGGTCACTGCATCGTGGGTCTGTAGTCGGCCTTGGGGACGGAGCATTGAACGGAGCATCTGGGACGGAGGTGCTTCAGAGCACACGTGTGCCGTGGTGTCTGGTGATCCGGTGTCCTGCGGCCCGTGGCCGTCGGAGCTCGTGCCTCGTCTCCTCTCGTCTCTTTGAAACAATTTTGTGTTGCGTGACGCTGTGGTAGTATCCAGAAACAATTGTGTGGCAGTGGTCTGTGCACTCTGTGGAATCATGCCGGTCGGATTCCACAAGTCGATCACTTCTCAATCAGTCGGCAAATATGGTGCTGCTCCATGTGCCGAGGGTGCTCTCCACCTGCCTCCGCGGCGCCCTGCAGCCCTCCAAGATGGGCGCGACGCACATCTACCGCGCGCGGGTCAACGCTCTCTTCGACATCGATCAGTTCCTCCACATGAATAACGCGAGCTACCTCGTGCACCTCGAACTGGCGAGATGGGAGATGGGTGTGGCGACCGGCTTCGCGACGCATTTGGGCAGGTCGGGCGCTTCCTTTGTCGTCGCCTCAGCCTTCACCCGTTTCCGAAAGGAGCTCAAGCCGCTGCAACCTTTCGAAATCCACTCGACCGTGCATGGTGCCGACGAGAGGTCGATGTGGTTTCTGCAGCTGTTCCACGCGGCCGGTGCGGACTCGCCGCCAGTGGCAGCCGGCTTGTGCCGCGCCGTGCTGCGCAAAGGACGCGAGGTCGTCTCCCCTCGTGAGCTCCTGGGCCGGCTCGGGCTGTCGTCGGCGGAACTGGACGCGCTCGCAGCCGCAGCGCCACGTGCAGAGCACGAGGCGCTCAGCACGCTCGAGAAGGTGTGTTGAACTTTGATCTCGCTGTCACGAGGCGTGGTTAGCCCCGCGTGGCGGTTTCATAGAGCGGCCAGTCGACCGATGCCTTCCACCTTGTGGGTAGAATCGACTCCTATATTTCTCTTTTAGTGAAATGTTATAGTGACAAGGCGATGTTGCGCGTCACATGTAGACCGTATTCGTAGAGAGAGCGGACGCAAAAACCTCGTGTCTTGTGCTTCGCCACTCCGTTGCACTCACATGAAATCTCCCTCACACCTACGTCACAGCATCCGCAGCGGATCGATGGTCCTCTCCTGAAGAGAGAGCCTGCGGGTGCGGATCGTCTGGCCGAGAGCCCTGAAACGGAACACCTTCTATCGGCCGCTGGCGCGCGCGCGCGCGACGCCGTGCCGCTCGTGCCGCTCGTGAAGTGCTCTTCACAGGTGACGAAACACAAAGGCTCAAGCGCGCCCAATTCGGCGGCGACCGTGCGGCCACCACCAACTCCACACCCCGGCGTACTGACATTTCCTACCAACTTGACCCTCGCTCACCGATGGAAGGGGCCTGGACAGCACTGCCGGGCGACGCCGTCGAGATCCACTCGCTAGAGAAGCGCGCCGACCTGAATGGGAAGACTGGGCGCGTCCTCCGGTGCGACGAGGAGAGCCAGCGCTCCCACGTGCAGGTCGATGCGAGCGGCGAGACCATCGCTCTCAAGCCAGCCAACGTGCGGCCGCTGGCGGCCGGCGGCCAGCGGCAAGGTACGCCCAGCGCGCCCAGCAGTAGCAGCAGCGCTCCCAGCGCTGCCGCGGCGGCGGCGCCGTTCGCCTCAGCACGGATGGCTTCCTCGACGGCGACATCGTCCCGAGCTGCCTCCTCCACACCGGCCGGCGGCACGCTTCCGCGCGCGTCGGCGCCGGCGCCGGCGCCGGCGGCGAGCGCCATACCGGCGGCGCAGGCGAGCGTCGTGCCGGCGGTGGCCGCGTCGGCGACGCCAGCGGGCGCGGCCCTCCTTCTCCAAATGAGGCGCGTCTGTGTCGGCCGAGTCGAGTGCGGGTCGACGGCCGTGCGCTTCACAGCGTCGGCGATCGAGTGGCTGCCCACCGAGGGCTGGTTTGTGTACACCGAGCGCGAGCAGTGCCGACCACACCTCGCCCTCGCCACGGCGCTCATCACGGCGCTCGAGATCGACCCAGCTCACGGCTCCCTGTGCGTCTGGTCCTCGTGGCCGGCGCCGCTCGGCTTCGGGATCTCGGCCGACAAGTACGCGCCGGGCGGCCGGCCCGATCTGGAGACGAGCTCCGTGCTCTTCGAACTCGACGAGCCGCAGCTGTGCGTGGGATGGCACACCAAGATTGTGCGTGCACGCCCGCTCGACACGGCGCTCGCACGCTCGACACGGCGCTCGCCCGCTCGAGAGAAGCCTTCCTTTCACACACCCCTTCGCCCCTCACACCCCCCTTCTGCCTCACCCTCACCCTCACCCTCCTTCTGCCTCACCCTCACTGTATCCCCCATCCCCCCTTCCCCCACCCCCCTGACCGTCACCTACCGGTACATACACACACGCAGTTGACGGAACTTCGGATACCCAAAGAGAGCGGCCTCGTGCAGCACGTGACCCATCACCGCGGCAGGCCGAAGCTCGCCACGACGCTCGCCACGGCCAGCAACAACTTCAGCGGCG
>JWZX01003327.1:0-46698 GCA_001275005.1 Chrysochromulina tobinii | reverse complement strand
ACTTCCTCGGCAAGGGAGGCAGCGGTGGCCCGGCGGATCCTCGTCTGCCAGACGGGCTCATCGAAGCCGGCGGCACGCAGGAGGCGCCAGAGCGCCCGACGGGGCAGCCGAGCAACGCGGCTCATGACGCGGTCGTGCGCGTGTGGGTCTCTCGCCAGGAAGCGGATCTCCTCGGCGCTCACGTCGCCGTGGCCCTCGGTCGTCGCGAAGACTTCGACGTCGCTCGCGGCTTCCGACATGAAGTCGTCGACGGCGTACTCGGCGAGCGCGGCGAACTCCTCCGGAGCGTCGGCGGCCGCGGCAGCGGAGCTCATCGAGCCGAGGGTGTGGATGGCTGTAGGGGCGCGACGGGGCTTGAGAATTTGGGAGCGCTGCGAAAACAAAAAAGGAGAGTTTTCATTCGGTAAGGCATGCAATTGTCCCCGAGACATAGCGCGACCGGAACAAGGGCTAGAGACAAAGAAATAGGTATCTAAGTAGATATTCAGGGAGGGGCGCCACCTATTATAGGGATGCCTTTGGGAGGACGCTCACTTTAGTCGAGGCCGGCGGAGTTGGTCGCCTAGCGCGACCGGCATCCCAGGCTCCCACTTAGTGAACGCACCCCTAGCAGGTTGTATGGTTTCACCACCTGTCGGCAGGCGCGCGCGAAGCACGTCGATCGGTTCCCACACGTTGCGAGACCTCCACAGACCCTCAGGGTGCACCCTGGATGACCAGCGTGTGGTTTTATGTGTTAGGTATGTGTTAGGTAATTGTCGTCCCCAAGAAAGTCAACATGCATGCATGCATGCACTGCCAAACTTCTCGGTGACGTCAGAACGATGTTGGCCTCGTCTGATGCTCCTGCGCCAGAAGCAGGCCAAGGGCAAGCAGCCGCTGGCGGCCGCGGCAGCGGAGCTCATCGAGACGAGGGTGTGGATGGCTGTCGGGATGCGACGTCTCGAGAATTTGGGAACGCCGCGAAAACAGAAAAGAAGAGTTTTCATTCGATAAGGCATGCAATTGGCACTGCCGGCACTGCCGGCACTGCAACCTGCACGCCGTGCTGCTGTGGCTGCACGGCGACCGCCGACGCTCCGGAGGAGTTCGCCGCGCTCGCCGATTACGCCGTCGACGACTTCATGTCGGAAGCCGCGAGCGACGTCGAAGTCTTCGCGACGACCGAGGGCGGGTCATGGTCATGGTCATGGTGCGGGTGCGTTTACGCGAGCGGTAGGTGCGTATACACAGGAACACAGCGGGTGTGTATATATGCACCCCCTCGCGTATACACAGGTTTCTGCGTTCTTGCACCCCCCGCCCGTCCGCGTAATCCGTAAACGCAGGAATCGACGAACCGTGATTACGCGCCATACGTTAGGATTCCGATGCCGTTGATGAAATGATCTCTCTGACGTTAACGACTGACCGATCGGATGTGTCCAGTTCGAGTGTCCAGAACGCTGGATCGCTGGTCCGTACAGATCAAGCGATGTACATGTATCGTATGTAGAAAGGGCACGATGGTCGATGGCTCGATGCATGCGCTTCTCGTACCGTTCTGTCAGGCATGCGTGCAGGCACCTGTGCTCTGTGGTGCGGGCAGAGCTCCCGAGGGCCGTCCGGGCCCGAGTCAGAGGCAGAGCTGATCCAGCGTTCACCGCACTTCTTGGATCGCGGGCTCGAAGCCTGATCCACAACGAATCGTCCACCCTGCGCACTGCCAGAGTCCCCGAGGGTGATGATGAGCAATCTCTTTGCGACACCACCGTAGTCAGATCACACAGATATGTACGAGAAGCGCGTGGACAATTCATCTTGCGCCGCCCCGGCCTCCTGCAGAGACAGGAAGGGTCCGCCACCAGTCGGCGGCGCGTACGTTGACGGGAAAAGCGATTCGACGCCGGCGGCGTCGAAAAGTGATTGTTCATCATGACCCTCGGGGACTCTGGCAGTGCGCAAGGCGGACGATTTGTTTTGGAACAGACGCATGTCGCCCTCCTCGTACGACACACGCACCCCGTACTTGCCTCCGTAGTTCGTCTCGATGACGTCGCGCACGACGAAGGAGAGGCCGGCGGCGACGCCCGGCGCAGTCAGGCCCGCCCAAGTGGGATTGACTCGCACGAGCTCCGACAGTAGCTTGAACGCAGGCGCGACGGCCGTCGCGTCGGAGGTCCACAGGGTGCGCGCCCGCCGGGAGAGGACCTCGGCGACAGCGTACGCAGTCGCGGCGCACCACAATGGACCAATGACGTCGCGCAGGGCCCAGGCGAGCGGCATCCTCATGACCATGAAGACCGCCACGATGAGGACGGCGTCGTCGCGCTCCCACCCGCCTTGGGTGAGCTGCACGAGGAGCCGGTGGAAGTTTGGCAGCAGCCACGCGTCGATGGAGTACCGACCGGTGCCGATGTACGCGGCCCGACTGTGAACGCGGCGGGAACCCCAAATAGCTTCGAGTCGAGCTTATACACACGGGTAATCGACTTGTTAGAAAGAAACCATACCGGTCTCTAGCTAAGGCGACGAATCATGCTATGCCGAACTCAACAAATGCCATCCTCAGTCTCCCCCCCCAGCACGCTAGGAGGATCATCGGCCTAGGCAAAGATGTGTCTCGGGAGCAGCGGGTCCGTCATCAAGTGACACTCGGCGAAGAGTCCCAGCGCCAGTAGAAGAGAATGAGCCCCAGGGGAGGAAGCGGATGAAGAGGAGAAAGATTACGATCATTAAGTAGACGGCGAGGCGAGCCCACGAATGAGCCGACGGTGCGTGTGGGTGAAGAAGCGGGGCACATGCTCACACCATACCATCCCCCTCGGGGGAGACGCAGACGCAACACAGGCGAGGGTCGCACCAGAGTCCCTGCTCCGGGGCCGTAGCTGACCGGGAGGCTCTCAGAGGGACACTGGGCGAAGCGGCGCCTGTGGAAGCCAACGGGGGAGATGCAGACACAACACAGGCGAGGGTCGCACCAGAGTCCCTGCTCCGGGGCCGTAGCTGACCGGGAGGCTCTCAGAGGGACACTGGGTGAAGCGGCGCCTGTGGAAGCCAGAACGGAGCCCCCGAGGGGCACGAAGGGGCGCAAGCATAGCACGCACCAGCATCCCTGCTCCGGGGCCGTAGCTTGCCGGGAGACTCTCAGAGGGGAACTGGGCGGAGCAAGCTTGCGAGGGGTCATGGGTTCAGGGGAGTATTAGGGCGCGCGTCCGCATCAGCAACACTGTCCTGGTCATCCTCCGAGTCACCAGGGTCGAATTGAAAGGGTTTCTCCTCAACGGGCTGCGTATAGCCAAGCGCCGCGGTGCACACCTCCGTCAAGGCAGCACATGCATCCGTAGATGTCACGCCTTGGGAGAGTACCATGACAACACCATCATGTTGTAAGCTCGTGATTTCCCCAGCGCCCCGCAGACGTGACCAGGTAAGCTTCGCGGCGCGCGAGAGGCCTTCCGCCTCCTGAAGGAAAAAAGACTTGGCCGTGAGTGCGAATTTGTGCTCGCTATCGGGCTTGTGGAGTGCAAGCCAAGCGCGAACAAAGGCGACCAGTGTGGGCATCCGACGAGTAAACTCGCCTGTCAGAGCGCGGCGGCTATCCTGGTAAGCTCGGAGGCTGAAGACCTCCCCCGTCAGTCCCGACCGCAAAGGGGGGCATTTGCATCATCGCCGGGCATCCCTGGCGTCGTTCCCAAGCCTCCAGGGAGCCATCATTATCAAGGGCATTGAACAAGTCTTTCGCGGCTTTGCGGCGCGCAGGTGCTGAGACATGGGGTCCGAGAAAGAAGAGCCCAACCTCAGCGAGGACTTGCTCACGGTGCGCGAGGAACAGTCTGGACTGTTCACGCCCCGATTGGAACACATCAAGGCACGCACGGGGGTAAGAGGCCGAGTCATCCAGGTCATGGCCACGGCCAGCAAAGGCAACGTCGCGCAGGGCACGCGGGAGTCGGAAGGGATCTACATCCCCTCGGAGGGCGTACTCACGAGCAGTGCATATGAATCCCGCCGCCACGAGGGCAGCGCCGAGTCGACAGTGATGGTACGTGATGCGAACGGCGTGGTTCTGTCCGAGGGCGTGCAGGAAGTCCCGAGCGCGCTCGCGCAGAGTGCCAAGGCCATCCGCCCTGGGGGCGTCCGCTTCCGGACCTGCGTTTCGAATGTAGCGGCGCATGGCAGCGGCATTAACCGGACAGGTTAACACCCGCGTAATCGGTTGGAGGCCCTCTCGGATGAGGCGGAGAGCCTCCGCACGCTGACGGGTAGCATCAAGGAGCAGCGTCCGTGCAGCGCGTACCCGGGCAACTGCCTGTGGAGCACGTGGACTCCTGTCCAGGTTGAGGCGGAGTAGGATGGCTCGTGTGCACGCCTCTATCTGGTCTGTCGACGTCAGGTGATCACCAACAGGGACAGGGATGGCAAGCACACCAAAGGCATGTGTTGCACGGATGACACGCTCAGATTCACTCACCTCATGGGCGCGGAGGTTGCGGGGTGGGAGCGGTGGCCAGTCCGCCCACCGTGTCCCTACGCCTCGGGCCTCGCCGCGGGCACCGCGAGCCGCTGCATGATCCGCCGCTGCGTTCCATTTATTAGAGGAGTGGGCTTTAACGTGTAGAGCCCATAGTTGGCCACCGCGTCGAGCCTCCTCGTGAATCCATAGTTGCCGCACTTGGCGGGCAAGGGTACAATTAGCGGAGATGGTGACGGTACCAAGGGCCACGTCGCGGGCATACGTGGAGTCCGGACGAATGATGGCGGGCGTGGCGGATCCCTCGATGTCCCGTAGGTACACGAGGGCTTCCGCAAAGGCCGTGAGTTCAGCCACGTTGTTGGTACCGCGCTCGGCGCCCAAGAAAGGTGGGGCCGTCGTCTGGAGCGTAATCGGTCCGTAGAAAGTGGCATGGTGGCGGGCCGTAGTATCAGTCTGGGTCCCACGACCTCCGTGTACAACGACAACCCCCCACCCACCATCTGCCTCTCCTGAGCCATCGACGGAAAGGACTCTTGATGTCGGGCGCTCGCTTTCATGTTTGGAGCGCAGCCCTCGCTCGGCGACTCCTGACACTGACGCCTGGACCACACGCAACAACGAATAATGCTCGCCGTCGTAACGCTCCTCGCTGCCTCCGAAGCCTTCTACACCATGCCGCTCAAGAAGCGCGAGCTTCCGGACCGCACGACCATGGAGCGCAGCCTGCGCCTGGGCTACTCCGCGCTCGGCGAGGTCGATTCCATTGTGATTAATGATTATCAGGACGCGCAGTACTACGGCGAGATCTCAGTGGGCACGCCGCCGCAGAAGCTCGAGGTCGTTTACGACACCGGCTCGTCCAACCTGTGGGTGGCCAACTTCGCGGAGGGCCGGCACCACTACTACGATTCGCGCAAGTCTGCAACGCATACAGTCAATGGCTCTACCTTCCACATCCAGTACGGCAGTGGACCCGTGTCAGGCTTCTATTCTCGTGACGTGGTCACGATGGGCGACATTCCGCTGACGTCATACCTCTTCGCCGAGGTCAACAACACCGCCGGCCTCGGACCCGCGTACGCGCTCGGCAAGTTTGACGGCATCTGTGGCATGGGCCTCGACGACATTTCAGTCGACGGTGTTCCGACTCCTCTGATGGCACTCGTGGCGTCCGGCAAGCTCTCCGAACCTGTGTTCGCCTTCTATCTCGGCCACGACGGCGCCGCCGGCGAGCTCGTCCTTGGGGGCGTCAACCCGGCCCACTTCACCGGTGAGTTTAAGTATGTACCCGTAATCCCAACGGCGACCAACAAATTTGGCTATTGGGAGATCTCGCTGGACAATATCACGATCGCGGGCAAGTCGGTGAGCTCGGCGCACAGGGCGATCATCGACTCGGGCACCTCGCTCCTCGCTGCACCCTCAGCCGACATCAAGGCCATCGCCGCCGCCGTCGGCGCCAAGCCTCTCGGCCCCATCCCACCCCTGAATAAGGAGTACACGATCCCTTGTGATGGTCCGGGACCGGACATCACCATCTCGATCGCGGGTGCCGAGTACGTGCTGACCAAGAAGGACTATACGCTCCAGAACGGCCCGGAGTGCCTCTTCGCGATGACCGGCCTCGATGTGCCCGCACCCGCCGGCCCTTTGTACATCCTCGGTGACGTGTTCATGCGCGCCCACTACGTCAAGTTCGACTATGAGCACCGGCAGCTCGGCTTCGCCAAGATTGTCAAGGCCGCCCCTGCGGTCGTCGAGGCCAATTAGCCCATTGGGCATGTTGCACCGCAGAGGTGTCCTTCCTTGTTTCCAGTTTCGCAACCGTCTCGCGACCGTGCATTTTCCGGCAGTGCTGAACGACTGCTCCATGTGCATGGAGTGAGAGTGAGTGACGTAGGACGAGGCCCCATGGAGGTGTGAAGCTGTTTCACGAGGGTTTTTCGGTTCGGATGCGGACGCCTTTGTTCACTGTGAACGTGGAAGTGACCACATTATTAATTAAATGGACACCACCTCACTCGAGGTCTGGATCCGAGGATGCGACAGGCAGGGCGATACGGTCGACAGGAAACGAGAGTCGGGACGATGCGGCGGCGGATTGACGACAGATAGGAAGATGGAGGACAGGGACGCATTGACCGCTGCGGTCACGGCACTCCGTCGGTTATCTGAATCCGACGCTGTGGCTGCCTGGAAGCTCTCACTGGGTAGCAAGGTGGATCTTGGCGCCTATTTTGGTCCCGAGGTGGTGTCCAAAGTTGCGCTGGCTGAGAAGGCTGAAGCTCCCGCGGCACTGCGACGCGTCACTTTTGATGACGCCAAGGCCGAGACTGAGCCTAGCTGGCTGCAGCAGTATGACTGCGACGGGAGCGAGGCTGATCTGCTACACGAGCGGGCTGAGGTGGAGACAGTGGTCGATGGTGCGCCAGTCGGGCGGGCCAGCACAAGTACAAGCACACGCACAAGCACAAGTACCTCCGCGAGGAGCAGCTCATCTGCCGTCAGATCGCCGTGCCAACCCCATGGGATGAGTCCGCCTGCAGAGCTCCAGCGTAGCCCTGGCAGCGTACCCTGGCAGCAGCCCTGGACGCATCCAACGCGGGTAGAGTGGCAGCAGGGGCGCGCGGCTGTCGAGTTGGATCCGTCACATAGTACTCCGCTACCGCAGCCATCCAAACCACACGGCCTGCCAACACCTGCGACGCTGGCGTCATCGCCGGCACCTGCACCGGTGCCGCCACCGCTGCCACCTCCGGCGCCGACACCGCCACCACCTCCGGCGCCGACACCGGCGCCGGCACCAGACCCGTCCAAAGTGACCTCGTCTCTTCACAGCGTGGCCTCGTCTCTTCACAGCGTTACCTCGTCTCTTCACAGCGTGACCTCGTCTCTTCATCCTCTCCATCCTCTGTACAGCCCGGCGGTGGCCGCTTCGCCAAGCCTTGCCCTAAGCGCGCCGCCCGAACGTGCAGCTCAATATGGAAGGTGGACGCCGCCCGCATCGACGGTAAGGTGGGCGGACCCCTGGACGGACCCCCCGCCGCCCGCATCGACGGTTAGGAGGACGTACGCGTGCGGCGTGCCGTTGCACCTGTCCTCTAGCAGCCCCACCGGCTACGAGGGCGTGAGCGAATGCGCAGTGTCTCCTGGCCGTTTCGTCGCCGTCTGCCCGTATAAAGGCACCGACAAGTTTCTGGGCACTTTCGAGTCGGCGGAGGAGGCGGCGGTGTGCTACGCCAAGGTGATGAAGGCACAGCGTGAGCAAGAGGTGAGCCGAAACCTTGAGTACCGGTACCGATGCATCGAGGAGGTGATCTCGGCGAGGGGCGAGGAGGAGGAGGAGGAGGAGGAGGAGGAGGAGGCACGGGGGGGAGACTCCATTCCAAGGATGATGCTCAGCCTTCCAGACGAGCACCGACCGCACCCCCGGCTTCAGACCGCCCTACACGAGCCGCGCGTGCGCAGCGTGCTGCTGGCTCCCGAGCAAGCCCTTAGGCGCCGGATGGAAGACCTCCAGGCCGAGGTGGCGTTGCGAGCCTCATCCTCTCGCAGGGTCGCCCAAGAGGTCGCGCAGCAGCGCCGTGACGAGACGCGCAAGCAGCGCACCGTAGCCATGGCCGAAGCGCATCGTGCGCGGCAGCTTGCCAAGGGCAGCCTGACGCTGCGCGAGCAGCGCCAGCTGTTGGATCGCAAGCTGACAGACGCCGAAGAGCGACGGCGCGCTCACTATGATCGGTTCGTATCCAAGTCGCGATCGGATTGGATGCTTGGTTGAGACGTGAGCCGAAGATAACAGGGAACCAACCAGTCACCCTTGAAAAGGCCCGCGGCCCGCGCGCAGGAATTTCCCGCGCACTCGCCGGTGTCCTCGCTTGTCGCAACGGGTGACGTGTAGTTTGTCTATACTTCGAGTTTATACTCAATTCCGTGTAGTTTATTACACCGCATTTTAGTGCATACATCATGGCATACGCATGCGATGCAGCATTCTTCACTCACCGGAATTGTAACTAGCGTGTTACACTTTCGACTTTGTCGAAGTGTCTAGTGTGCCATATCGCACATGTAAACACATGTTGATGCATTCTTTGACCAGCTGCATTCTTGATACATGTATATGTACCGTCCCATGTGATCGACCCCGTCACGTTGAGTTCTCGCGGCGTAACTTCGGGCGCCCAAAACACCGAGACGGCGCATCTTCGCGCCAGCATCTTCGAGGGAAGTCGACCGAAAAGTTCGCGGTCTCGCCTTTCGCGGACGTGCGGTGCGAGCACTGACGATCCGATACCATGCACCGGCCGCTACTGGTGGTGTCGCTCTTTGCGACCACGACCTCCTCCTCGGCCCTGTCGATAGGCCTGACCGCGCTCGCCGCCGCGCCGCCCGTCGTCTTGCGACGGCGAGGCGCGGCGGCCGTGCCGCCGCTCGTGGCAGTGGCGGCGTCGTCGTCGTCGGCGCGCGCGCGGCCCATCTGCGCGACGGCGGCAAATGAGGGTGAGGTTTCTGAAGGCGATGTCTCAATGGACGCGGCGGCGCCAGTCACCGTGCAGGAGCGCCTGCGCCTCTTCTGGCGCCTCGCGCTACCTTACTTTCAGCAGGCCGAGGGCGCCAAGCTCAACTTTGGGCTGATGCTGCTGCTCGTCCTGATGAACTCGGGCGTCTCGGTGATCTTCTCGTACGTCGGCCGTGACTTCTACTCGGCCCTTTCGGCCAAGGATCAGGTCCTCTTCCTTGAGAAGACGGCCAACTACGCCCTCGGCTTGGCTGTGGCCACACCGCTAACGGTGCTCTATGAGTATCATGAGGGTCGCTGACTGCCGCTGACTGCCGCTGATGGGCGTGCCCCATGAGTTTCACGTGGGCCTCTGGCTGCCGCTGATTCATGCGGATGGCCGCTGATGCCCGCTGAGTGCCTCCCTCGTCAGGTGCTCTACAAGTTCCAGCGCGCGCGGCTCGCACTCAACTGGCGTGAGTGGATGACGACGGAGCTCGCACGGCAGTACTACTCCGACCAGGCGTACTACAAGATTGAGATTGACCGCGAGATTGACAACCCGGACCAGCGCATCACTGAGGACGTGGCAGCGTTCACCAAGGTGTCTCTCGACTTCTTCATCACACTGATGACGGCCGTCATCGACCTCGCCTCCTTTTCGGGCATCCTGTACTCCATCTACCCCAACCTGTTCTACGCCATCTTCGTGTACGCGGGCGTGGGCTCCATAACCACCATCAAGCTCGGCCAGGCTCTCGTTGGTCAGAATGCGCAGCAGCTCTTACGCGAGGCTGACTTGCGCTACTCGCTTGTGCGCTTGAGAGAGAACGCAGAGTCTATCGCCTTCTACCAGGTGGGCGCGGATCGGCTCTGATTGCCTCTCTGATTGCCTTTCTGATTGCCTCTCTGATTGCCTCTCTGAGGGTCTCTCTACCAGGTGGGTGTCTACCAGGTGGGCGCAGATCGGCGACGATCTGGTCTCTCTGATCGCCTCTCTCTCTGAGCACCTCTCTCTCTGAGCACCTCTCTCTGAGCACCTTCTCTGATCGCCTCTCTCTGATCGCCTCTCTGAGCACCTCTCTCTGAGCACCTCTCTCTGATCGCCTCTCTCTGATCGCCTCTCTGGGCACCTCTCTCTTATCGCCTCTCTCTCTCTGATCGCCTCTCTCTCTGAGCACCTCTCTCTGGGCACCTCTCTCTCTCTGGGCACCTCTCCCTGATGCTCGCCGTGCTCGCTCTTGTCCCAGGGTGAAGCGCAGGAGGCGGCCGAAGTGAGCGCGCGGCTGAGTGGCGTGGTGGGCAACAAGCGCGCCATCCTAGGCACTATGCGCAACCTCGAGTTCTTCACAGTGGGCTACTCGTACCTGATCCAGATCCTACCGGTTCTCGTCGTCTCCCCTCTCTACTTTGCAGGTAATGGCCTCCCTGAAAGCCTCTGGTTGCCTCTCTGATGACCTCTGATGACCCCTGATGGCCTCCCTGAAAGCCTCTGGTTGCCTCTCTGATGGCCTTTCTGATGGCCTGTGATGGCCTCCTGCCGGTGCTCATCGTCTCGCTGTCCACATTTGGCACTGCCGGTGCTCATCGTCTCGATGTCTACATTTGGCAGGCTCAGTAGAGCTCGGCGTGATTACGCAATCGACCGGCGCGTTCAATCACGTCCTGAATGACCTGTCGATCATCGTCAACCAGTTCGAGGGCCTATCGTCCTTCTCCGCAGGTGATGGCCCTCTGATGGCCCTCTGATGGCCCTCTGATGGCCCTCTGATGGCCCTCTGATGGCCCTCTGATGGCCCTCTGATGGCCCTCTGATGGCCCTCTGATGGCCCTCTGAGTGCCTCTGATGGCTTTTGAGGACCTCTGAGGACCTTTGAGGACCTCTGAGGATCTCTGAGGACCTCTGAGGACCATCCTCTCGTGCTTGCCCCACAGGGCTCGCTCGGCTGAGCACATTCGTCGAGCGCATGGAGAGCTTCCAAAGCGGCGGCGAGAGTAACGCGACGTTCCGGCTGAGCAAAGAACACCTCGCTCGACTCACTCAGCCAGTGGATGAACCCGAGCGCTCACTATGGGATCGAATTCTGTATGGGCAGCGCGGCCCGCCGTCCGCACCGCCCGTGGGCGCCGCGGACGAGGCAGCGGCGGCGCTGGCAGCAGTAGCAGCATCGCCGCCGCCGCCAGCAGCGTCGCCGCTGGCGGCTCAGCCCCTACTGGGCGTCGTTACACGGCAAAGTACGACGGGCCGCATCTTCAACCGAGAGATTGCACCTTGGGGGGACCCGAAAGAGCCGTTGCTCACGGTGCGTCGCCTGATTGCATGCCTGATTGCATGTTGATTGCATGCTGATTGAATGATGATTGAATACTGATTGCACCCTGGGGGGGGGCGAAAGAGCCATTGCTCATGGTGCGTCGCCTGAGCCTCATCTTTCCCAACGGCCCTTGCGAGCTCCTTGATTGCCACTGATGGCCGCTGATTGCCTCCCTCATCAGGTGCGTGACTTGTGCTTTCTCACCCCCGACGGCACTCGCAAGCTCTTCGCCAACGTGTCGGTCGACGTGCATGCGGGCCACCATTTGCTCATCATGGGCAACTCGGGCACAGGCAAGTCCTCCATGCTGCGCGCGATGGCCGGCCTGTGGGATCGCGGCTCCGGTGAGGTCACGCGCCCACCCGTCGGGCAGACCATGTTCTTGCCGCAGCGCCCCTATTGCACGCTGGGCAGCTTGCGCCAGCAGCTTGTGTACCCAAGCACTGTCGACGAGTGGTCGCGCACGAACACGGATGAGGCGCTCCTGCGTGCGCTCCAGACGGTGCAGCTTGGTCGGCTGGCTGCGCTTGGCAAGGAGGGGCTTGATCGGGTACGTGGATTCGGCTAATTGAGAGTGCGATTGAGTGCGATTGATTAGCATCGTATGAGATTGATTAGCAATGATTCGGCTAATTGAGAGTGCGATTGAGTGCGATTGATTAGCATCGTATGAGATTGATTAGCAATGATTAGGCTCCTCGAGAGTGCGATTGAATGCAATTGAGGTGCGATTGTGTTAGGTGAGTGCCGCGGACGTGCCGCTTATGGAAGGTGAGTGGCCTCTGATGGGCGCTGACGGGCGCTGATGATGGGCGCTGATGGGCGCTGATGATGAGCGCTGAAGATGGGCGCTGATGATGAGCGCTGAAGATGGGCGCTGATGATGGACGCTGATTGCAGGTGCGCGACTGGGGTGCGCTGATGATGGACGCTGATTGCAGGTGCGCGACTGGGGTGATGAGCTGAGCTTGGGCGAGCAGCAAAGGCTCGCGTTCGCGCGCGTGCTCGTCAACAAGCCGCGCCTCGCGATCCTCGATGAGGCAACCTCCGCCCTCGACCTCAAAAATGAGGCCGCCATGTACCGCGCCATTGGCGCCGTCCCGGGCATCACGTACCTCTCCGTGGGCCACCGTCCATCACTGCTCCACTTCCATTCGTCGCGCCTTGAGCTCTTTGGAATGGACCAATCGCCCTCCTTTGCTGTCGAAGAGATTGACGAGGCGCTCGTCGCGGCCGCCGCGGGCGCGGCACCGGCGACGGCCGAGGTCATTGAATTCCAAATCTGAAGAACAGGGGACGAGGTCTTGTCATCAGTTTTGTCAATGATCATCCCGACTCACAGTTGGCGAAGTCATCTCACTTATCGGGGACGTCCTTCCCTTGCTGTGGGTTGTTTGAGCGTAGTCGCCGGTGCGAGACGCAGAATGTTTAGGGGATGGCGGCTAAACTTCGTTAAAACCGTAAGAAAGTTTCGCGAAAGCACCCCGCGAGACACACCTCTCCGCTCGGAGATACTCCGTGCAAAAAATGCTTCGAGTCGCCCTTCTGTGTCTGGCGTGCACTGCGTCGGAGGCGCTTCGTGCGGCCGTCGCCCCGATGGGCGCGCGCACGCTATCCCGCGCGGCCGTCCGCGCCGAGCCCGCAGTCATGCAGTTCGGCAAGAAGAAGAAGTCGACCGAGGAGCTCCTGGAGGAGAAGGGCTACTGGCCGGGCGAGTGGGTATGCGCTGACTGCGGCTACATCTACGAGCCGAGCGCTGACAGGCCGTTCGAGGAGCTTCGCCCCCGCTGGAAGTGCCCGCAGTGCGCGGGCCCGCGCCGACGCTTCGTGAAGAAGGCCGGCGGCGTGACCGCTCAAATCAACGACAGCCCACTCATCTATGGCACGGCGGCGGTTGCCGTGGTGACCGCCGTGCTGGTGTACCTCGGCCTGACCATCTAAAGAAGAATCGGCAGGACACCGCAAGAGTTCTCCCGCCCTTGGCCTCTGGAGCACTCGTGGCCCGTGGCTTTCGCACGCACAGAGAGATGGGCCCCATGGGTCCATGCGTGCGGGCTTACAGTCCCCCACATGCGACATGGTGCAGGTGGTCTTCTCGCACGCGAGCGCAAACAGAGATTATTTCCTAGTTGAAGAGGTGTGGTATATGCATACATGATATGCACACGCATCTTCCGTCGCGTATCCCTCGTAATCGCAAAAAGCTTCTGTGCACCGGTCGTCCGGCGCCCGTAAGAGTGGTGTGCCTCCCGGTCTACTTCGGGTCGCTCAAGTTCATGCCGTTGCTGGGGTCAACCATCCAGCAGCTCGCGCCCACTCGAGCGACTGCTCGGTAATCGGCGTGGAGGGCTTGTATTCGCACCCAACCCAACCGCTGTAGCCAAGCTCGCCGAGCTGTGCGAGCAGCGGAGGGAAATCGATGACCCCGACGCCGGGTTCGTTTCGCCCAGGAGGGTTGGCAATCTGGACATGGGCAGTGTGAGGCAGCGCTCTTCGGATCACGCTGGTAAGGTCAGTGCCCTCAACCATCGCGACATGGTACAGATCTAATTGCAACTGGCAGTGGCCTGGCGCGTCAACCCTTTCCAGTATGCGTAGCGCTGAAGAAACGTCAGGAACGAGATATCCGGGAAAGTCGGTTGGGTTCAAGGGCTCGACGCAAATGCACGCGCCCACGTCAGCGGCGATTCTGCTCGCCCACCGAAGCCGCTCGACGTACACATCTTAGGTCGCTCCGTGTGAGCGCAGCCCTGCCATAATGTGCATCTTGGAGCAGCGAACGTCCTGAGCAAACCGGAGCCCATACTCGAAGCTCGCCTTCCAATCGGTCTCTCGTGCGGCTATGCCACCGATACCGCGCTCGCCATTCAGCCAGTCGCCGGCAGGCGCGTTCAAGAGTGCCTGCTCGAGCTCATTTTCCTCCAGAGCTCTGCGTACATCGGCAGAGTCACAGGCGTACTTGCCATCGCCGGCAAACATAAACTCGACCGCACGGAAACCCGCAGCGCGAGAGGCAGCAAATCGCTCTATGAACGGACGGTCCTTGAAGAAGAAAGAAAGGTTTGCGGCAAGGCCTCTCATTGCGGCAGGCGCGAAGGTTGAAGGCTTTCGCGATTTCGCGTGAAGACCAAAGACGCGGAAGGGAGATTGTATCTCCGAGTTCACGTTCATCATTCAATTCCCAAACAGGTGTAGGGGTGGGGCCTTATAAACATGAAAAATAGTAGACCACTCTGATTTCGCGTGAAGACCTACCAAAGACGCGGAAGGGAGATTGTATCTCTGAGTTCACGTTCAACATGATCCGGCATTTCACACTCGTTGAAACATGGCGCAGAAGGGAAAAAACACAATAACCAGCACCTTCCCAGCATCCCCATCCACGAACCCAGAGATACAGGCATACAGCGTCTCGCACCCATGTGCACTCGAGGCACCGCACCACGCACGGTCGAGAGTCGAGAGACCCGTCAAATCCGTCAGATCCGTCGCGCGTCGGCGGCTCTAGCGAGCATGCCGCACCATCTACCTGCCACATCTCATTACTAACTCATCACTTCCTTGTTCGCCAATGAAGCCGCCAGCACATCGAGCTCTCCATCTGAGCCTGCCAATTCCACGAGCACCTTGCTCCCCCAAGAGGGGGGAGCCTACCTCAGTACCTCTTGACGCTGCGCGCGATCGCTTAGGGCGATCCCAGCGGATCCTGATGACCTTTACGAGGCCCCTGGCCGCGAGCCCTGTCCTTTATTAGGAGAGTCTCTCGACGAGGTCCTAACGAACGGCGAGGTCACTGTTGCCCATGCCGCCCACGACCCAACCGGAGGCATCTGCGCTGTGGTGAGCACTTGCATGCTGATGCGTCCTGTTGGCCTGCCTGCTCTGCCCGCCCCCATGCCGCCCCCCGCAGCTGTTGGCTGCTGCCTCTCTGTGGCCTGCCTCGTTCCTGCCAAATGCCTCCCACTCCCCGCCCTTTGCCCCACTTGCCGCCACCGCACGCCCACCCTCTCGAGTGCATTCTCCCGACGCCGTGGTGAGCACTTGCATGCAGATCCACCCTCTCGAGTGCATTCTCCCGACGCCGTGGTGAGCACTTGCATGCAGATCCACCCTCTCGAGTGCATTCTCCCGACGCTGCGCCACTGCCCATGAGAAACGACGCCGTGGTGAGCACTTGCATGCAGATCGAACTCCCGACGCTGCGCCACTGCCCAATCGCGTCGTTGGTAGGGTTGCCCCCGTGCGTCCCCTGCCGCCGGAGGGATTCCGCACGTCCCTTGCCTCCCTCTTCGTCCTGTGTACCAGCTCCCTGTTCGATTCCCGGTTGGAAGCTGCCCCAAGCCCTATGCGGACACTACGACACGAGACCTACGCGGACGAGTCCGCTGTCGCCGACGCCGTCTGTGCCTCCGGCGCCTTCAGTGTCGCCGTCGCGTCGACCGGCACCGCACCAGGCATGGGCGGGGGTCCAGCGTACGAGGCCGCCGCCGCTGTGCCTGCCGAAGACCACGCATGGGGGGGCATCGTGGGGAAAGTCCCCATGGGCATCACCATGTTTGGCATGTGGCCCATATTTGGCATGTGGCCCATGTGCACTGTGCTCATGGGCATCGGCGCCGCCGCGTTGAACGACATGCAGCCACCCGCAGGCTGCCCGCCCGACGAGGGAGGCAAGCGGGAAGCTGCATGGGGCGTTGGCACGAGAGCCCCATAGGCCATGTGGGAAGCTTGGATCATGTTCGCACCGCCGTGCATCATATTGTGGGGCGAGGGCATCATCAGCGGCGGCGCGGCCATCTGATTCATCTTCTTTGCGACCGGGTTCGGTACCATCGAGGGCGGCATCGCGGGCGACATTACGGGTGGCATCGCGGTGCCCATGACGTTGGCCATCGGCATCATCATGCCCATCGGAACCATCATCTGGGGCGCGAATCCCGGAGCGTAACCGTTGTAGACCGGGACGCCCGTTGTCATCGTCATGTCGGGCATGCCGCCGCCGATCATCATCTGGTTCGGGGCCGCGTAGTTTTGTTGGTACCCGTACCCGTACCCGTTCGAATACCACTCCTGGCCCGGGATGGCCATCGTGGGCGAGCCGGGCGTGGAGTCAGGCACGACTAGGCCACAGGCCATCGCGTCACCCGTCGGGGTCGCGAAGTCGTTGTCGCCGGCTCCTACGACAGCTGGGTTCTGGCCCTGCGTGAGGCTCATGATCTCGCGCGGCACCGCAGGCTTCACCTCGACGAGCCGGCCTTCGATAGGGTGGTAGCGCGTTCGAGTCACGGCCATCACGACCTTCGGGTCCTCGAAGGTGACGAAACCGAAGCCACGTGGCCGACGGGACGAGCCCTCGGTCATCACGACGACGTCGGCGACGGTGCCGAACTGCGAAAAGTAGCTCATGAGCGACTGATCCTTCATCTGGTGCGAGAGCCCCCCCACGAAGATCTTGCGCGTCGCCGTAGGCTCCCAAGTGCTATTCGGACCGAGTGCCCATCCAGCGGACGCGTGGATGGCGTTGGCATTGAGAGCTCCCTCGGCTCCCTCGCCTCGACGAGCCTTCTCGCGGTCGTTGCGCGCCGGCTTCGCCAGCTCAGGCGTCCCCACGTGATGCCCATCGATAATATGCGTCATCGACGTGAGCTTCTTCGCAAGCTCGTCGCTGAAGACCGTGATGAAGCCAAAGCTACGCTGCGCGGTATGGTTTTGAGGCTCGTGGCGCTGCCATGGGCGCGCATTTGGGTGCTTGACCGTCGCGCGCTCAACACTCCCGTACTGCTCGAAATACTTGCGCAGGCTCGCCTGCGAAGGGCAAGGGGGGATCATGCGTCACGCTCAAACAGTGGTGCAGCCTATGTTTGGCGGTATAGGGTAGCACGGCGCCTCAGCAAGGTCATACGAACGCCAGAGGAGCGCATTGTTCGACAAGGCTTCGACGTGCAAGCGCCGACTCACCTCAGTAGTGCTCCGGTGAAGGTCACCGATGAAGAGGCGGATCGTTGGACCACTCGAGGTCTCCGAGCCGCGGGAGAAGCTCTCATCGCTCGGATCTATCGTGGCTGGCTCCGAGGCGGCCGGCGAGAGAGAAAGGGTGCCCACTGCCTCGCCCAGATTCGCGACATCGGCCGTCTCCGCGTCGCCCTCTTCGTGGTTGATACGCGTCATGTCGGAAGTGTCGCACAGCCTTCTGGACGCCAAAGAGTTGTTCTTTGTGGAGTTTTCTGGAGTCCTCGCGTCACTTTCCTTTTTGAGGTCTTTTATTCGCAGCTGATTTGGGAATCGACCTTCGGCTGCACTCCTGGGATTCAGCTCAGGGAGAGGTGGAGTGTTTTCTTCGATTTTAGATGGGTTTCCTATCGTATCCTGCGCCAGAAACCCATAATTGGTAAGCGCCACATGACGCGTTGACGCCTGACGTGCCTGTTATCTTGTTAATCTTGCCTGACGTATTTTGATGTACAATGTATCTCTGCACCGTCCGGCAGGATACAGTATCCTGAGTGAATTTTTGGTGATCCGACAGGGGTAGGTAGGGACCCGCTCGCCCCCAACGCTACTATAGGGAACTAAAAGGGCCGGGGTCGCGCGGGCGCGCGGGCGGGTCAGACCGCGGGGTCAGTCCGCCCGTGTCCCCGGGGGGGGGGTCCGGGCGGTGTTGACCGCGGCGCGCGCGGGTCGCGGGGGGGTCCGCCACCGCACCCGGGCGGGAAGTTCTTAGAACGCTCAGAAACACTTTTACGCATATGTACAATCAAATCGTCCAGAGGCGGGTCTTGATGTTACGTGGCACCAGCACCGGGTCCTTTTCTTTGCGACCCTTGATCCGCCACTCCCACCGTGTGTCGTTCCACAGACGGCGACAGATGATACGGCGCGCGGTGTAGTGTGAAAACAGGTTCGACGAGATGCCGGTCTCGTCATTCATGTGTGAGAAGCCTTTGGCATAGGTCTCTACCACCGTATTGTTGACAGCGTACGTGTAGCACGGCGCCCTCTCAACATACGAGGGCGTCTTGTTGAAATGCTTGAGTAAGAAGTGGCTGTAGGCAATGTCCTCGCCGTTACCTTTGACGCTCGCTAGAGCCTTCGCGTAGCGATCAAAGTGGCGCACGAAGATGTCGTTATACGCTCGAGACGTCGCCGCAAACAGCGTAAGCAGCACGTTGAACGGCTTGTTGGATCTCAACCGTCGCGGATCCCCTGACGTTTGGTAGCCCTTAAGCGGATTGCAGTTGCGCTTATGGTGGCCATAGATACCGATGGGCTCTTTGGCCGCCGCAGCTGCGACGCCGCATACCTGTCGCTCGCATGGGAGCTCGTCGTCGTCGAGGTGCACGAGCGTAGTGCCACGAGCGCTGCGCGCGGCAAGGAAGCGCGCGCCGGGCCCGTACATTGGGTCCCAGCCACCCATGTCCATCACAGTCTGAATCACTTTCTTGCTTCTGAGCAATGTCTGATTCACTCCCCGAAGCATCTCCGTCACACGCTCGCTGCATGGGGCATGTGCAACAATCATCACCTCCCCGACGCATTGCATCTCAGTGCTCAGCCGCAAGACTAGAACCTTGAGCCGCTCGAGGCGTTTGCAGATGGTGGGCACAACGACGGTGGCGTACGCTCCCTCGGCGTGAGTAAGGCTCAGCCACCAATCACCTGTAGCCACAAGCCGATGGTACTCCTTTCCCGGGAACCAGCGGGCCCGCGTCTTGTGCCAGCCATCCGGCACGTTGCATTTGCCACACGTGAGGTCGCAACCTTTGTGGTCACACTTTCCCGCAGCCAAGCGACTGCGGCAAGTGAATCTAAACAAAACGTCTGTGCAGTTCGATTTCGCCTCGTTGATGGTTTCGTCGAATGCGATAGCCATCTCGAGCAACAGCAGCAGCGAAATGATGCGTTGCATCGTGCCGTTCTGCTTCCTTCGAACTTTATGCTGTACCGCAAAGGTCGACAAAGCGTTACACAAAGTTTGAACGAAACGGATCCGGTTGAAAAACACAGGGGGGCGCCGGGACACACACGGGACTGACACACAGATCACACTGACGAACCTCACAACCTAGCAATTCGTACACTAATAGAAGCTGAGTTATAACTAATAGTGTTTAGTGTACAAATAGAAGCTTACATGAGCACACACGGTTACATGAGCACACACGGTGAACATGTGTGGATCACTGGATCACTGCTGTGGGCAAGGCTGTGGGTTCTGTCAAGTCATCTCCTAATTGGACGCTGCCTTACAAGGCGTTTAGGCGTTTTCATCCTTTTCAATACGGTCACTGACCATGAAGCTCAACCTGGACGTATAACTGCAATTCTGCATGCGAGATGCAAGGGGAAAAGCGGTGCGAGACGTGGTGAAGGACCGGAGTGGATTTAGAGTGGATTTAGAGTGGATTTGTGTTGAACGGCTCTACATGTAACTGTTGCGTGTTGGGGTCCAGAGGCATAGCGGCATTTTTTGCGTAAATACCGAAGAACAGAACTCAAAATCTCAAAGTCTCGCTCGACCCAGCGTCAACGAAACAACGACCACGCCACATCAGCAACAGCATCATCAACGACACAACGACATCACATCACCATATTTTTCAACAGGAACCGCAACCATTCTGCTCCTCGCACGCGGTACGAAATAGATCGGTGCGTCCCGCAGCTATTCCGCAGCGCGTCTCGCGCGTCTCGCTCGTTCGCACAAGTTCTGAGTGAGTGCAACTCACCGTACTAGCTACTTGTACTACGCCCCGAGCATGACCGAGTCGAAGGCCTGCGTGAGGAACATGCTTTCGACTGCAGTGAACACAACCTGCATGCTCGATGTGTCAGTCGCGCAGGTCGTGTAGGTGTAGAGCATTTTCTTTTTGTCGTTGATACGCTTCTCAAACTGCGCTTTGAAGTACGCCTCTGCCTTGATGAAGTCGCATCCACCTTTGTAGTCCGGAAACCAGGTAACCGGGTCAACGGTCCGGATCTTTTGCTCAAAAAGGTCTTTCTTGTTGAGGAACAAGATGATATCGATGCCCTCAAAGTGCTTGCTATTGGCAATCTGCTCGAATAGCTCCAGGGCCTCCTGCATGCGATTCTTGGAGCGATCCTCGGCGACCACCTGATTGTACTCGCTGATGGCTGCCACGAAGACGATTGCAGTGACATTGTCGAAGAGTGGCAGCCAGTTGCGCCTCTCGCTGCGCTGCCCACCGACGTCATACATCTGAAAGGCTTGGTTGTTGATCACGAAGTCGCGACTCACGACACCGCTCGTGCGAACACGCGCGTGCAGGATGTCTTCGACAGTGGGGAGGTACTCGATGGCGGCGACCCGGGGCAGGTTGTTGAAAAAGTACTGGACGCCGTCGCCCAGCTGGAACTCGGCGCGGCGAGCAAAGGATTGCTGGATGGCTGGGTCTGCCCAAAGGGACGCGAAAGACTCGCCCATCTCGGGGTTGACGTTCTCACCCTGATAGAGAAGCATGGCGTCGGCTACGTCCTCGTTGCTCTCGGTGAGCTCAAGTTCCCGCTCTTGTGCCGCCTCAACGAGGGTTCGCATGCCGTCGATCATGTTGCGATGGATGATCCAGCGGAACTGGCGCAACTCGCCACTCGAGTATCCCGAGGCGTTGATGATGCGCATCTGCTTGAAGACGGTCGACTTGCCCGACTCTCCCGCGCCGAGCAGAAGCAGCTTCTTCTTATTGTGAGCCTTCTCACAATCCTCGCGTATCTTCTTCAGGCAGTGAGTGTTTCGGAGCGTGACTGCCGGATCGATGGTCGCGCTGATGCCGCCTCCGCACAATCCCATGGCCGACGCGGAGTATCTTCGGCCAGTCTGCGTGTGAGTGCGCGCGCGCGCGCGTCGCGAGTTTGCAAGTTTTTGAGTGGCCGACTTCGGAGAAGCTACTTGTGGAGCTGTGGAAAGCGGAGAGCGAAAAGAAGACGATGTGTCGGAGAAAAGCAACGTCGTGTTGAGGGGTGCGTCGAAATCGAGCGCCCAGGAGGACGCTCGAACTCGCGGCAGGCACGGCACGAGGAAAAGACAGGTCGATGCTCGCGCGGGCAACATCCGCTGCTGGGCCGCTGCGGGGGGGTGCAGCAACGCGTGGATTTGCGAGCAAGCGCGCGGGGGGCAAGCTCGCGAAGGTCAAAGACGTTGACCTTGGATGGGGAAAGCTGCGTGAGCCGCTCGAGGCGGCACCGCTGCGATTGGCTTCACTGACCTCACTGAAGATTCTGCACGCTTCAGAAGGCGTTGGGTTGGCGGGCGCGCGCAAATTCAACAAGCTCATGCCAGCGCTGCGATGGCAAAACCCCGATGCGTCCATTGTGCAGCGATGGGCTGAGGAGGACAAAAAGGGTGCTTGCGGTTATTGTCGAGCTCGCTGACGGCCACCGGAGCGAGTTCGACGTCTCTGGGCAACGCAGCGAGGAGATCCTCGGTCGCGTGCTAAAGGCCGCAGGAGCGCCAGAGGCTGACGTTGCGAAAAGTGTCCAGTGGGCAAAGGAGTACCTATTGCGCTTGGAGTCCCAGCGCCGCAGGCCTCAGGTCGCTGGTCTCTTTGATGGCAGCGGCGCTGAGGGCGTCGACGAGGGTTTGCACGCGGAGGAGGACGCTGCACCGAATTCTGACCACGGCAACGCCGATCGCGTGGAAAAGGGTCGTGCAGCGACAACGCCGTGATGTTGAGATGGCCGACACCGCCAGCACATGAGCATCCGAATCTGGGTGCCCCACGATTCGACGGGCGCCGCCGCCGCACGCGGCGTGCTTGTAGCGTCTGGTCGGGTGTGGCGAGATGGATCGGTTTGATGTTTCGGACTCAGCTCCCTGGCGCACGCCGAACCGGCACGCTCACGTTGGCGCGCTTGCGCCGCGGTGCTTGTTTGCGGTGGATACACGTACCAGGTACAGTACGCGCGGGGAATAATGTTCCGGCGCCCAGGCGTTCCGCCGGTCGGCGTAGCAGAGCTCACTCCTACAATAGTACTTCAAAAGACCGAGCTCTTGAATTCACAGCACACCGACACCCTCTCTCGCCACTTCCACTTCAACTTCATGACCGACCGCCCTCCTCGCCTAGTCACCTCTCTCGAGCTCTTCAACCTGCTGCAGCACCAGTCCAACTGGCCCTCTGGTGGCTCCCCAGTGTGTTTGGACCTGCGTGAGAGCGGTAGCAGCAAGCAGCGCATCATCCGGGGCTCGCATCGCGTGGAGCTCACTTCAGAGGGCGAGGTGGAGGTGGTCGGAGCCTCGGATCGTTCATGGATGGGCCGTGACATCTGCCTCATAGATGCCGAGCCGGCGAGTGGAGACCACGCAGTCGCGCTCGCGCTGCTTCGCGGAGGCGGCTGCCGCGAACTCTTGCTGCTTAGTGAGCCTTTCTCGGCGTTCGAGTCCGCCTTCCCGTTCATGTGTGCCAAGCAGTCGTCGTCCAAGGCAGCCAAGCGGCCGCTGTGCCCGTCGTGCGTGCTCCCGGGGCTGCTCTACCTCGGCGATCTCACCGACGCGGCCGCGCTCCCGCGTCTGCGCGAGCAGCTCAACATCCAGCACGCCCTCACCGCGCTCGCCGAGTTGCCGTCTAGCCTGAAGGCGAGCGTGTCCGAGTCGGGCGTGCGGCACACATGGTGCGACGTGCGCGACGTGGAGGAGGCGGACATCAAGGCGCACTTTGGCACCGCCTTCGACATCATCGAGGCCGCGCGAGCCGCGCAGACCGCCGTCTTCGTCCACTGCTCGCGAGGCGTCTCACGCTCTGCGTCGCTCTGCATCGCGTACCTCATGCGTCAGGAGGGGTGGAGTGCGCAGCGGGCTCGCGAGCATGTCGCTGCGGCGCGCCCGATCATCCAACCGAATGAAGGCTTCTGGCGCTGCCTGCTCGAGTTCCAAAAGGAGCTCAGCGGCGAGCGTACTGGCGTGTACGTCCCGTTGCCGAAACCGAAGCCCATTGACGAGGGCGACTTCGAGCTCCCTCCGAGCTGGTCTGCTCCGCCCTCCCTCGGGAAGGACGCGTCGCTTGTGGTGTCCAAGGGCGGCGAGGAGCTCGAGGTGCTCCCATGCCCACTGATGACTGCTGATGAATGCTGATGAATGCTGATGAATTATGATGACTGCCGATGACTGCCGATGATTGCTGATGACTGCTGCAGGTGCTCCCAGTGGGCGAGCACCCGATGTACACGTTCGGGCGCTCGCTCACGTGCGACTTCCAGCTCGATCACCCGTCCATCTCACGCCAGCATGCGGCGCTCGTGCACCACACCAACGGCGGGCTCTACCTAATCGATCTCAAATCGAGCCATTGCACCGCCGTGAACGGCACACGGCTTCGCCCCTTCGAGGCCGTGTTGCTCAAGCAGGGCTCGCTGCTCACGTTCGGCGCCTCCTCGCGCACATACCGTCTCGAAGGCGTGCTGCCGCCGCCGCCGCCCGCGACGGCGCCGTCCGACGGCGAGCTTGCGGCCGCCGCGGGCCCGACGCTTCCCGGCGCCCAGCACGGTGCCGAGCACAAGCGCAAGTACTCTCCCGCAGACGCCAAGGCCAAGAAGAGGCACAAGTGGCTCCGTGACGAGAAGCCACGCTCCAAGATGACGGAGAATGAGCGCGTTGCCATGGGCGCCGGTGCAGGCTCCGGCTGCTTCGGGCCGGGGTTTGACTGAATCCGGGAGTAGATCCCCCAGGGAGCCAGAGGGTAGTGGGTTTTCCGTCACGACGTCACGTCAACGTTCTAAGAAATAGATGTGATCTTAGATTAATCTTAGATGAACAACCCGTCCGTATTCCCGGTATTGGAGGTTTCGCGAAACCGGCTGGTCAACGTTTTTCATTCCGTTCGATCGGCCCGCCACCGGCACCGCTCGTTCCGCTGTCCGAGTGTCTGACTGTCTGTCCGAGTCGCCCCCACACGCGACACGGTGGACCGCGCGCCGGGTCGTCGACGCGCCGTGACGGTTCTATTACCGTCCATGACAGGTATACCGTCGATGATGCGTCGGTGCAGACACCGACGGACTCGCGCCCCGTCGCGCGTGGCTGCGACCTGCGTGGCCGCACACTCTCACTCAGGTACTGAATCTTGAAAGTCTGAGGGTCTCGGGTCTGTGGTATTAGTCTCGAGTCTGGGCACTGAGCTCTGAGGAATCAATCTGACGTCGGGTCCCAACGACGTCGTTCACAGTCACACCCCCGCCGCAGCAGCCGCCGTTCAATCGTAGAGATGAGCGCGAGGGGTACTGCGTGGCGACTCGAGCCCTTCCCGAGGGGTGTGACTGTGAACGAGCCCTTCCCCCCGGGGCGTGGGCGGGAAGCTGCGTGGCGACTCGAGCCCTTCCCATCCGTGAGCGCTGTGCCGGGCACTCACGTCGACCGGCGTGAGCCCTCCGCCGAAAAGGTGGCCTGCACGGGCCTCGAGCGCGGCGGCAGAGGTACCGCGCCGTGACGGGCGCGGCGAGACGAGCGCGTAGGTGAGGCGGCTGCTGCTGCTGCTCCTGCTTCGAGGGCTGCTGCAGACGCTGCCGCCGCTGACGCTAGTACTGATGCGCCCACGTGGCGATCCGAGAGCGCCGCCGTGAGCGCCGCCTCGAGCGCCGTCTCGAGCGCCGCCGCCGTCGCCATTACCACCACCTCCGCCACGCGGCGATCGATCGCCGTGCCATGGTTGAGGCCTAGCCTCCGGGCGATCCAAATTTGGGCTGGCCTCCGGGCGATCCAAATTTGGGCTGGCCTCCGGGCGATCCAAATTTGGTCTGGCCTCTGGGCGTGGCGAGAGGGAGCGCGGCGCTCGGATTGTGTCGCGTGCCTCGCCCATAGGCGCTCGGATTGTGTCGCGTGCCTCGCCCATAGGCGCTCGGATTGTGTCGCGTGCCTCGCCCATAGGCGCTCGGATTGTGTCGCGTGCCTCGCCCCTCATTGGAACGACCGGAGGACTCGCGCCGTCGTGAGCGTTCGGCTCGTCGTGGTAGTGCAGCATCCCGTGTGTGCTCACGTCGTGCGAGCCGACGCCCCAAACCGAGGGCCGAAGGGCGCTTACATGCCTTGCATGCCTTGCGCCCACGACGGCGCCCGCCGCCCCCTCGCGCGCCGCGCCGTCGTGGGCGTGGTCGTCGGCGAAGTGGAGCCGCTCGGAGAAGTAGTGGAGGGGATGGCCCTCCAACGCTGAGCGACGCGCGAGCAGCGGCGATGCTAGACCCGCTCGGGACGGCGCTCTCCGGCTCATCGCCGCGGCGCCCGGGACGACGCCCCGACGCGCCTCGGGCGACGGCGGCTCTGATTCCCGCGGAGGAGCGCCGACCCGAGCGCCGCCACCCCGAGCGCCGTCCCGAGCGCCGTCCCGAGCGCCGTCCCAAGCGCCGTCCCGAGCGTGCCCTCGGTCGCCATCGACCCGATCGCCGTGGATGCGCCCAAGACGGCGCATCACGTCCACCCGACCGTGGCTCACGCCATCGTCGATCTCAACGTCGAGCTTTGGAGCGCCGTGCTGAGCGTACACCGACGGCGCCGACGTGAAGTGGGAAGCTAGGTCCCGTGTGTGCGTGCCGTGCGGCTTGAGGGCAGCAGCGCGCTCAGCCTCATCGCTCGCGCGCACACGCGCCCGAGGGCTGCTGAGCGATCTGTCGTCCAGCTCGGAGCCCAGAAAGTGGGCCTCACTCACGTGCCGCTGCGTGGGCCGGCGCATGCGCACGCCTCGATCGTGGCTGCGCGACGCACTCGCTGGGTCGACTGCGCAGCTGCCGACTTGCAAGTTGTCGCGTGGCAGCGTTCGGTGGGCCCCTTCAACGTAGCCGGCCACGTCGGCGTCGGATGAGGTGAGCATGCTGCCTCCCGAAAAGTTGTGGTCCGAGCGCCGGTGCCCGTCGGGCACGAGCGCGCGCCGCTCCGCACGCGCACAATCCTCGGACGGCGAGATGACGATCACGTCGTCTCGGAAGCCATGAGACCGCCCCCATGCCGACGACCGTGGCGGCGCAGAGGTGCTGCGGTGCACGTAGCAGCGTGCTCCGCTGCTTGAGTCGACGAGGAAGTCGGCCTTCTCGTCCGGTGGCATCGCCATGCCCGCGGCGACCTCGGACGTGAAAGCCGAATTGATTCCCATGAAGCCGGGGATGGAGGCCGGAGTCCAAGGTGGCCGCACATTGTGCTCCAGCCGTTGCCCATCGCGCTGCATAGGGCCCGTTCCAAAGACGAGGTCCGCGACCTGTGAGCCGAGTTGCTGCTCCGGCCCGAGCGCCTTTCGGCCATGCCGCTGCTTGCGCGGTATCTTATCAGAGCGCCTTCCTGGGTCGGAGAAGTCCACACCGTACATCGTCAAGTGCGGTTGGAACGCCTTATCCAAGTACGCGTCCATGTGGATGCCGAGAGGCGTCCACATCACAATACCCTCTTTGCCCTTGATGTTTGAGCCCGTCACGGCCCTGTCAACGTGGCGCTCGTGGGTAAGGTTACCTGAAGATGCCAAACTCGACATGGTTTTTCGCGAGTCGGCTGCGTAGGAGCTTTTACAAGTACTGTGAATGCACATTGCAGCTGAATTGTGTTTACAGCTGGATTATGAGTCGAGCCGCAAGCTCGGCTTTAGTTACGTAATATTAAGCTTCAACTTCGCTCTAGTACCCCTCCGGCCGTCCCACCGTGATCCGATCCCATCTCTCGAACACCTGCCACCTCTCCGATCGGACGCGGATCCGTCGAGGTCGAGACTCTGCGAATCGCGTCGACTCGGCGGTACGGGGTAGCGCACTCGGCGCGGCGTCGGTTTCGGTTTCCGCAATGACCAAGAACGCTTTATTTTAACAGCTTGTTCCGCTCGATGTACGATGTCGAGTAGTGAGAGTGTGTGACGGAGGGACGTCGATGCGCCGAGCGGGAGCGACCAGCGACGTCGGGAGAGCGGTACGAGTCTACGGAGATCGAGAGTTCGCCGCGTGTTTTGCGCGTGTGCCGACGCGTTCCATACATTGAGCCAAACCTGTTTAAAAAGACTTATCGGATAATAGTATCCAAATGACATGGAGGCCACTGCAGGCTCGCTAGGTGGCTCACATGACACCTGCAGCATGACACAGCCGCTGCATTTCAATGCGAGAGCGTCAGAGTGTGTGGAGAGCCAGGAGATCGGTGCGGAAAAACGCCCGCCGCGCCGTGACAGACTGTACATGAGTTGGCGATGCCGCCGTCATTTCCCGAACTGCATCTTGATCAAAGCGTCTCGGTCGTACATGGCCTCCACCCATCGATCCTTGATGACACGCTTGCGCTGCGCGAAGCACGCAGAGGGGGACAGGTGGCTCACGGTCAGCACCGGAGGGACGCGCGCGGCGCAGGAGCTGGTGACTGAGTGGCAGCCCTGGGCCTGTGCTCTTGCATCCTCGTTCCACATGCAGCCGCGCCCTCGAGCTCAGCAGGAGGTTACTGCTGCTGTTTGCTGCTGTTTGCTGCTGACCTGCTGCCGCCTGCGCCGCAGCCATGCCATGACTTCCATGGCTGCCATAGCTGCCGGTCCTGCCGATCTTGCCAATTCAAAAGGCTGCGGAGGCGCTGACAGTGCCAGGAGGTGCGAGAGCCGCAACACGGAACGTGTCGGCTGTGCCGGCCGCAGCGCTGCCTGCGCACTCCTCTGATCGCCGCCTCTGCGTGTGCGTGGCCTCTCCTGGCCTGTGAACTAGCGTGGGTGCGGGCACGTACCTCGCCGCGCGTCGCGTACGGGATCACCGACAGCAGCGTGCCACACACGCCGATGGCGCCCATGATGATGCCCAAAGGCAGAAGCGACGCGAGCGGCATCCTGTGCCGCCTGTGTTGCGCCTTTCTTGTTCTTCACTTTTCGCGAATTTGCGCCGGCCTGGGCACTTTCCGTCGATGCCCACGAGAGTCTCCAGGTTTGAAGATTTGAAAATTCGATTTCCGAACCGCAGAAGTTTTTCCCTCTGCGTTCGCTGCGCTTTCTTCGCGACGCCGTGCGCCGAACTTACTCTACTACTGAGCTAGGAGGAGGACGCGCAAGGAGCGATGAGCACGGACCATGTGAGCCACTGCCACCCCCAGCACCCGCTTCCGGACCGCACGCAGCTCCTCGCAGCGAGCTCTTGGCTTCGTTAAGCCTTCCCATCGCGCACCTCCAAACCGCCTCTCTCCTCATCACAGCAGAGCATGCGCAGCGTGACCTGGCCAGCCGGGCGCGCTGACGTCGATCACACGCCTGACTGTCCGCTCGCACCTGCGCGCAGGTCGCGGATCTCATGGAGGGCGTCGAGGAGGGCACCGTCTGGGACGGCGGCGGCCACCGTTACCAATTGGAGAAGGTCGTCGGCCACGGAGCCTTTGGCATCGTGTGGCGCGCGCGCACCGAGGACGGCGAGATCGTCGCCATAAAAAAGGTGCTGCTCGACCGTCGCTACCACAACCGCGAGCTGCAGATGATGAAGGTCATGGAGCACGACAACGTCGTCCGGCTGCGCCACTCCTTCGAGAAGAACGGACGCAAGAAGGATGAGACCTTTCTACACCTCGTGATGGACTACCTGCCCGAGACGATCCGCTCGATCGCGCTCAAGTACCACAAGCGCGCCAAGCGCTTCCACCCCGATCACATCAAGGCCTACCTGTGGCAAACCTTTGGGGCGCTCGAGTACATCCACGCGCGCCGCATCTGCCATCGAGATATCAAGCCCGACAATTTGCTGTGCGACCCGGCAAGCCTCAAGTGCCGGTTGTGCGACTTTGGGTGCTCCAAGGTACTCGTGAAGGGGCAGCCCAACGTCTCGTACATTTGCTCGCGCTACTACCGCGCGCCCGAGCTCATGTTCGGCGCGACCGAGTACTCGGTGTCCGTGGACGTGTGGTCGGTCGGAACGATCCTGATGGAGCTGCTCCTCGGCCACTTGCCCTACCAGGGGCAGGACTCGACTCAGCAGCACCTGGTGGAGATCATGAAGCTTCTGGGCACGCCCACCGACCACGACCTTCAGGCCATGCGCGCCACCTGCTGCGCCGACGACCTGCCAAAACTGAAGGCGTACCCATGGGAGCGAATGTTCCCAGCACAGACACCCGAGGCCGCCATCGACCTTGCCCAGCGGCTGCTCAACTACGATCCGGAGAAGCGGCTGACGGCCTCGATGGCGCTGAGGCATGCCTTCTTCGACGGCGTCGAGTCCCTCGTCGAGGGATGCACCGTACCCTCGACGAGCTCCACCCCGATGCCGCCGCCACAGCCGAGTGCGATTGAGGGCTCTCGGCAGACCATCACCGCCGCGGAATGGGAGCGACGGGTGGGAGCGCACTTTGACGAGCTTTGATTGCCTACCTCATCAGCCCTGATGAGCTTTGATTGCCTCCCTCATCAGGTGGGAGCGCACTTTGACGAGGTGCGCGGCGGTATGCCGGCGCAGCTGTCGGAGACGGTGCTTCGCCACGTGGAGCACACTCTCCGGAGCGATAGTCTCTCCGACGCCACCTCCACTGCCGTCGTCACGTCGGTCAGGCAAGATCTCGCGGCGGCCCTGAGGCAGCGTGACGAGACGATCAGGGTGCTGCAGCAGCGGATAGCGCATGAGGCGCAGCGGCGCCAGCTTCCCTGTGAAGGGGCGAGCAGCAGCGCCGCCGACGGCGGCGCGGGCAGCGGCGCGGCCGCCGCCGCCTCGGCCTCGGCCAGCGGCGCCTCGGGGGCGGCGCGCATGGCGCAGCAGCAGCTCGCCGATCTTAAGGAGGCACAGCGACAACTCAATGAAGCGCTCGCCGAGAAGGAAGCTCTCGCTGCGCGCCTGAAGGCGGCGCAGCGGCAGATCGAGGCGCTGCACGCGCAGCCGCGCGGCGGCGCGGGGGGCGGCGGTGCCAACTCCGAAGAGTCGCGAGAGCAGGGCGAAGAGTCTGAGAGCAGTCGAGCTCACGCAGCTTCGTTCGGGCGGCGCGCGCCACCAATGCCAACCCGTCAAGGCACGCTCGACCAGATGCCTGCGAGCGGCCCCTCGCCCGCCGTGCGCAAGCCCCCCCTCGGCGGCTTGCAGCTGCAAACCGACAATCTGGGTACGGTACCACCAATCGGCCTGTCGCCCACCACGCCCGGCGCGGCGCGCGTGGCTTCGGCGAGTGGGCGGCGGCGCAGTCGGCTGGCAGACGGGAGCAAAGAGGATGCGCACGCGGACCCGGAGCCCGAGGCGCAATGACGGAGCCCGAGGCGCAATGACGGAACCCGAGGCGCAATGACGGAACCCGAGGCGCAATGACGGCGCGCCCGTGCTGCGGCGCATGTGGCCTAAGGCGCGGCGACGAGATGACGCAGCGGCCCGACCGCGGCTGCTTCCCCCGACCGACGGAGGAGATGGCCCCGTGGTGAGCACTTGCATGCAGCCGCCCCGACGGCTGGTCTTTGCTCTCCCTCCCCTCGGCTCTCTCCAGTGCCGCCGTGGTGAGCACTTGCATGCAGCCGCCCAGTATGGCGCCTCCCTCCTGACCCTCGGCTCTCTCCGGTGCCGCCGCGGCGCGTGCTCTCAACGCCGCCCAGTACGGCGTGCGTTCTCGGCCGTCCTGTGGAAGAGCCGCGTGCTATGACGCGCGCGGTCCTCAAGTGCTGTGGAACGTGGATCGAAGAGCTGCAGGTGTTCACCACGGCGCCGTTTCCCCTCACCTCACTCAGAGGCCCTCCGTGTTGTGGAACGTGTGCGTGGATGAATGAGCACTGAGAGTACTGAATGCGCCTGGGGACAAGGCGCATCGATGCTGCTGCGGCGGCCGCATCTCTATCAGCCCCGCTTTCGATTGGATTGTGAGTACAGTACGCGTGACCACAATGTGAGAGGCAGACGGAGAACCCCCCTTCGTCGGGCCGCATGTCACCGTCCGCATCACGTATCTAACAATCTAAGGCGTAAGGCCTAATTGATAACGGTCCAGTTGAGTTGAGGCTCTCAGACCTGCTCAGACCCGCACAGACCTGCTCTCGGACTGTGTTCACACTTCACAGTGGCACACGAGATTGTAACGGAACCTTTCCTTTCATGGGTAACATGAACATCCTGATGCTGCTCGCAACTACAAGCATGGGAGCCGCCTCCCATGCATCCTATTCGAGGCGTCCGCGTACCTGGCCTCGCATGAGTTCAGCTGCCGTGAGCGGAGCGCGCGCCTGGAAGGGTTACACCAAGCCAGGCCCTCTCCCGGCCCCTGCGGTGAACCTGACAGCTCGTGAGGGCGAGACGCTAGACGCAATCTGCGGCTGCTGGCGGATCTTTCAGCTCGCATCCGGGTACCGCTACAATGCGGACGATGTACTCGTCGCCTGGTACGGTAGCCAGTGGTGCGCATCATGCGAGACGTACCTCGATCTCGGTTCAGGAATAGGTTCAGTCGCACTGGTGACGGCGTGGCGGCTTCGTGGAGCGAAGGTTGTGACCGTGGAAGCGCAAGAACCCTCATGGCAGCTCTCTAAGCGCACTGTAGCTTACAATGGTGTCTCTGAAAGGTTCGACCAGCGACTCGGCGACTTTCGAGAGGTGGGTACGGACAGCGCGCCGCTCAAGGTGCACGAGCAGTTTGATTTGATCACCGGCTCCCCGCCGTACTTTCCGCTGAGTGGCGGGACGTACAGCCCAAGCACACCGCGGTTCGCAGCAAGCCCGCAGCGGATGCAATGCCACTTTGAGACGAGAGGCACCGTCACTGACTATGTTGCATGTGCCAGCCGACACCTCGCACCCGGTGGCGTGTTTGCTCTTGTGTTCTCATTGGAGGACCTGTCTGCGAGGGATCGGCGACGGCAGCGGGGCCTGGATCTTGACAACGGCCCCATCAGAGAGGGCTCGAGCTCGCTCTCCGCCCTCTTTGGCACACGAGGTGTCATCGAGGTCGCGGCCAGCCAGTTCGGTATGACCGTCGTACGGATGCGCCGGATCCGCTCAAAACCGTCGCACGAGCCCGTGCTTGGGCTCTTTGCGCTTCAGCGCACGAGTGACCTGCCACGGCCCATCCCTCCCACGTGGAACGAGCCCGATTTGGTCATGCGCACCGAGCAGGGCGCCTTCACGCCGGAATACGCTGCGATTCGGCTGGCCACGGGCTTCCATCCCCAGTGGAAGGTTGACGAATCATGCCCCACACTGTGAGAACGTGGTACGAACGAGAGAGTACGCGCCGCGCACCACCCGCGGCAACCGCCGCGCGGCCGTTTAAACCGCGGCCGGGCGCGGCGCGCGGGCGGTGCGTCTCAACTCTCAAGACCGGCGGTCGGCGGTCGGCGGTCGGCGTCGGACCGGACGCGGAGCGGCGTCTAGAGTCTCAACTCTCAAGACCGGCGGTACCGTGGCCGTACCCGACAGTGGGTCCCTCATGTTAATATTAAATTGTTGAGCTCGATGTTGAGCCTGCATACATGTAATTGCTTCCGCGGCCACGCAATTTGCCAGACCCAGTTTCTTGACCAGTTTAAGCGAAGACCATCTGTGGCGGGCGCATCGAACACCACACGGTGCGGCAAACGGTGACCGTCCCCGGGTCGGCCGGTATGCGTTAAGTCCGGCCGATTCTCCGGGGAACAGGGCTCAGGGGTCGGCACACCCACACTGCTCCGTGCTCACTGGGAAGCATTAAGGGAAGCAATGCGCGAAGAATGCCGATGGCCGCCCGGTGCTGGGTGGTGAGACTAAGTGAGATTGGCACAGCAGCGGATAAGCAGCGGGGAGAGCGGTCGACACGTGTGAATCGCACACTTGCACGCGGGGGCACATTTGCTCACGCCAACCGGAGTTGCTCAGTCCGGGTATTTTGCTCAACCCTGACTTGCTCACATCAACTGTCACATCTACACATCATTCTAACTCTTTGTTTTCCAACTCTTTGACCGTTCCAAGACGCAAGACGCAAGACCCAGCGCCAGCCCACTGCGGTCCCCCTGACTTCCAACTGTCGTTCCAACTTCCCTCTTTCCAACTGCACCAAAACTCGTTCGATAGATAGTGATCTCCCGGCTTCCAACGATTGGAGAATGGTGAATGGGTGATTAATTATCCAAACTTGAGGTTACCAGCGCCACACCTTTTTTAGGAAGAGCAATCAATTTCCTACTTGATCACAGAGGATTTCCGCACAAACGGCGTCTCTTTGGGAGCTGCACAGCACGTGCAGCCTCGGCCGATGCCGATGGCCTGTGCTGATGAGGTCGTGAGCAAGGAAGCACTCGTGAGCGGCTCCGACGAGGCCCAACGAGTCCTCGACGGGCTGGACATAAAGGCGTTCTGCAAGAGCTTGCAACGCTCGGCCGACTTAGCCGAAATGAAGGTTCGCGTTGCCGCTTTGGATGCAGAGACGGACCATGAACGCTGGAACCTGTTGCTCAAAAAGTTCGCAACACTTGGTCCACACCTCAAGAATAGCAGCAGCATGAGCGTCTTCAAGACAGCGAGTCCCGTCGAGCCCTTTCAACACTTTTGTGGGATCGCTCAAGGTCGAAGCCCGGTAGGGTCGCTATCACACTGGAATAGATTGCTGCCGTCCCTCTTCATCATCGGCAGCATCAAGGCAGGCACGACATCGTTGTGGTCGCATCTCGTAGATGCAACGGGCGGCGCCATCATACCGGGTGAGCTCACGGACAAGGGCGACATCTCTCGCAAGGAGAAGGATTTCTTCGGTGACCCCAAAATGTGGCGTAGAGGTCAGCACTTTTATGATAGGATCTGGCCAAGGTGCCCTCTCCGGACTTTACCGCCATCGATCACAATCGATGCCACACCTGCATATCATGTGTGGCACGACGCGCCGAAGAACGTGGTGACTTACTTTGGCGTGGCACCTTCGAGACACCTCCGCTTCGTGTGGATGATGCGTGACCCCGTCGACAAGTTCTGGTCCTACTTCTGGGAGCTCAAGTCGTACGAAGGCGTGATGTCATCCATGGACTTCGGCACCTTTTTGGAGCCCAAGCTCGCTCGCGTGCGGGAGTGTCAGAGCCTTGACCCGTCCACTCCATTGTGGCCGCCCTCGTTGCCGCCGCCCTTTGCCAACTGCGCTCCGCACCTCGACCACGGCCTGTATGAGCCCCAGATGCGTCGGTGGCTCACATACTTTGAGCCGTCGCAGTTCCTGCTCGTCTCCTTTGCTGGCTACGCGCGCCGCCCCGCCGTCGTGCTCAGAGATGTGCTACGCCACGCAGGCATGCCTTCGGCCATCACCGTTGAGGCCGTTGCTCGAGTGCGAGGCAAAGGCAAGCAGAACTCGAAGGCGTGCGGCCATGGCCATCTGTTGCCTCGCTATCGAGATGAGCTCGTGCAGCTGTACCGTCCGTTCACGGAACGCCTCTATTCGCTCATACGCGTCCATGCAATTGCTGTAACGCCTTATGACCATCAGGGCACTCGCTTCCTCGATCACGATGGAAGCAGCCTCAGGAGTGATGCGAACTGCAGCTATAGCAGCCCTTCAGCGAGATCACCGCCGGTGTTCGCGCCATCCCAGGGCGGAAGCGGCTGGAAGCGCGACCGGGGATCAAGGCGAAATGTCCCTCTCATCAAGTGGAGAACGGCCCGGGGATGACCGTGAGGCCAGGCCGATCGAACATGGACGGCCCCATTGCTACTGTTCGTTGGCACTGTGAATGTGTTGGCGTGTTATGGTGGGACGAATCGCGTATAGTACATGTGAATCTCTTAATGGTAGTCGTACATGGCGAGCATTATAAGTATTCAATCCCTATTCAATCCCTGACTAACATAGACCGTGGAGCTTATACAGTCCGAGAATAGCCTCGGTTACGGCGTCGCACCGGGCCGGACAACACGTGCCGCGGCACCGCGCCGGACCGCGCCTCACACGTGGCGCCGGGGGGCATGTCTTCGCTAACCTGCAGCTTTAAACACCTAAACACTTGAGACATGCGATGCTGGGCGTCGCGGTTTGTCGCGGTGGGCGGTGGCCCCCGGTGCGGCACGCCTGCAGCATGCTCCGAGGCAGCCGCGTCGGAGCTCGAGCTGCCTCGCCTCTCCTCGCCTCACACGGGAGCACCCCGGACCGAGGACCCGCCGTCCGAGGCACAGACGGCGGGGCACTGGCCACGTCAAAACAGTTTTAACTGTAATGATCCGAGTAAAGGCTCGTTACACAACTTACCTCCGTAAGAGGTAAGTGACCGCAAACCGTTACGTTTAAGTTTTGAACTCACACAGCACGGGGGCGAAAAGTCAAAAGAACGTAGCTACACCAGTCCTGGACCCTGGCCCTCATCGACCATGAGGCCATTCACCGCCGCCCCGTTCCCCGAATCTCAGCACGCGCTTCAAGGCTGTCAAAGTCGTCGTGCTTATCTTCTGCAGGCTCCGCTGGAGAAGGCTGGAGGCCTGGTATCCGTCGTAATAGGACCTTCTCCTCCGTCGGCGCAGGTGATTGGACTTTGAGCGAGAGGACCACCAGGCCGCCGAGCGCGACCATGGCGCCAACGCAGAACAGGACGCCGCGGGCAAAGCTGATGTCGGCAAATTCCTTGAAGAAGATGCCGCCCGCCGCCACAGTGAGCATGATAAGGAGAGACTGGTCTGTGCATTCGGTGGCGCATTCGGTGGCATTCAGTGGTCAGTAGCGCAAGTGATCAGTGGCCATCCAATTCGGAGCGTAGGCGTACAGAGAGGCACTGCGTATCCAATCGGGGACGATGCAAGCGTCGAGTTGAGCAAGTACAGCTGCAGCGGCGCCGTGACCGCCAGGCCGATGAGGGAGAGGATGAAGGCGGGAGTGACCGCCGCGTTTGGGTCGCCGCCTGTTGTAAAAAAGCGCAGCCCTACGGAGATCACCTTGAGGAACAGCTGCGATTGGGCGCCACAGACAGCGGAGCAGAAGGCGGAGAACAGAGTGGTCCACGGCGAGGTCGGCGACGGGCGGTAGGGTTCTAGCCGAGGTGTCCAGAGGAGCACAAGATAGAGCGCGACCAGCGAGAGCGAAAGCGACACGAACACGATGAAGGCCGGGTTGTCGAAGTCGTCGAAGATCTCGGCCATGGTGGGTTCGTCGGACGTGTGTGGTCCGAACACCGAGACCGTTGTCACGCCTACGACGACGAACGCGATGCCGATGATCTGGCGCCCGGGCAGAGACTCGTGCACGCCAAATAGACCCGATTTTGCAAGGACCACAGAGAAGACCATGGTCAGGGCCGCAAACGGCGCGATGAGCGAGAGCGGCGTGATAGCGAAAGCGATGAGGTCAATGACGGTGGCGTTTCCCACCAGGAACACGAAGCCAAGAGCCCAGCGCCAGCGCTTGTACAGCGGCAGCGTGTCCTCCACGTCCGCACTTCGCTTCATGAGCAAGAGCCCGATCGACGAGGAGATGCAGCCAAGGATGACGAGAGAGACTCCAAACTCCCACAGCGACGGGTCCGTTGGTGTATGCGCCAGCGGTGACGGCGCGATCGGCTCGTCGCTATCGAGGATGAAGCCCATACGCACTCTCTCTCTCCCCGTTTTCCCGTTTTCCACGTGCGAGAACTCATGCGAGACGGCCCGGCGCGCGGGCACGGCGTGAGCCCCCATTCACAATGAGAAAAGAGGGGCTGCAAATTACAGGGGGCACGTGTGTCAGCACAAGTTCGTGAAAATCTCCAACAGCGACAAACCACGCGCTTTATTCGCGCTTCTCGGCATGTAGGATTCCTACAGGGCGGCTCGCCGGGCGCCCCCGCTGGATTAAGCAACGAGTTGCGACGACCTGCGCAACTAAGCTACATGTTGAGGGCCGCGCACGTCGATGCACGTACCGGTACTGTAGCGGCGGCTGCCGAGCGCGCGGCGCGCGCGCGCGCTCGGAGCGCGAGCTTGCTTGCCCCCGCGCTCACGCGAGAGGAGCACCGTCGCCGTTACAAAAGCTGTTACTGTACACCCCCGTTACAGTACACCCCCGTCGACATCCCTTGACGACGTTTCGCGCCGCCGCGAGCGCGCCGAGGATACACTCGTCGCTCGAGCACCTACAGGAGGTACAGGACAGAGCTCTGCGTTGCACAGTGACGCAGCGCGCTCCTCCCACGAGCGCCACAGGTGCGAGATGACAGTCCCACATATTACGAAATCCTTCAGGATACATGTACACCTTACACGCACGATACATGATCAGATACATCAGGATACGTATCCGATAGGACCCCCCCCAAAGGGATAGCCCCCGCCCCCCCCTGACCCCGGAGTAGCTCCACACCCCAGCTGCCGTGCACACGGAGACGCAATAAGCCAATAACCCATGTAACCACAATACATGTAATTATACATGTAATATGCCTGAGAGCCTGACACAGACTCAATGCATGCAAAAGCTCTTCTACAGTCTTCTACAGTCTTCACCTTGTTTACATTGTATCTCGAAAGCAAGGTGGCAAGCTAAGACCTACACTCAATTGCCTACACTGTAGAAGCAGTCGAAACAACAGGTACAACACAACACGACTAAACCGTAAACGCGTGCGGTTGCTTGCTTGCTTTGCGTTCTTGCTTGTTTATCTCCATGTATCTCGAGCAAGAACGTTGTCTCCTAGTCTCCTGGGTTAATCTGGGGACAAGAGGCTTTGTAGAGGATGCTACCGGTATGTGTTTCGCGACATTTTTATCGTCCGACGGTTGAAACTACCAAAAAAGCGTTACACTTCAACTTCCAGCATCCAGCTGCGGAAATGAGCCGATGCAAGACCCCGGATGCAGGATTTTCCGACCGAAAAAAGGGATCGACTACTCCCCAACCCTCGCGGTCACGCGCCCGCACATAAACAAGCAACTCAAACAACATGGGCGGCTGCCAATCCCACATGTCTACCATGCCGTTCGACGACGTGCACATGTACGACGCGACCCTGACGCCTCCTCCGAGCGCGCCGCCGCCGTACGAGATTAACTTCGAGGCCAACAGGAGCTCGTATGGCCAAAACCGGTTCATGGGCACGGTGGCCGCCAAGTACCTAGTGAAGCAGGGCCTTCCCGCGAACCTCCTTTCGACCTCCGACTGGACCTTGGACAGGGAAACTGCCCACAAGGTCGCCAAGGCCATCATCGAGTGGGCGAAGGAACGCGGCGCGACCATGACGGTCCACTGCTTCCAGCCGCTCGGCTCGGCCGGTCTGCGCCTCGGCCAGACTGCCGGCGTGCAGAACGCCATGTTCAACTTCAACAAGAAGGGCGAGCTCGAGTACGTCTTCACGGGCGATGAGCTCATCCAGGGCGAGTCCGACGGATCGTCGTTCCACAACGGCGGCCTGCGCGCCACTCACACGGCCGGCGGGTACACGATCCTTGACCCGACGTCGCCCGTGTTCATCCGCGGTGACACCGTCTTCATCCCGACCATGTTCGTCTCGTGGCACGGCATCGCCATCGACGAGAAGACGCCGCTCCTCAAGTCTATGAAGGTCCTCGGCACGCAGGGAAAGCGCTTGCTCTCGAAGCTCGGCTACGAGGTGTCGAACATCATCCCGAACATCGGCCTGGAGCAGGAGTTCTTCCTGATTCCGCGCGAGGCGTACTACAAGCGTCCCGACCTCCAGTTCGCCGGCCGCACCATCATGGGACGTGACGCGGCGCGCGGCCAGGAGCTGTGCGACCATTACATGGCGCCGCTCAACCAAGTGGCCCTGGCCTGCATGCAGGAGATCATGCACGAGGGCTTCAAGATGGGCTGCCCGTTCAAGACGCGCCACCGCGAGGTGGCCCCCAACCAGTACGAGTGCGCGCCCTACTTCGGCCTCGCCTCCACCCAGATCGACGAGAATCTCGTCCTCATGCAGCTCATTGACGAGATCCCGCAGAAGCACGGCCTCGTCGGAATCCTCCACGAGAAGCCCTTCAACCACGTCAACGGTTCGGGCAAGCACAACAACTTCTCGCTGGGCACACCGGAGGGCGTCAACCTGATGAATGGCCCACAGCTCACTGCGAAGTCGGGCAACGCTGACATCTTCCCCATCGTCATCTCGGCCGTCGTGCGCGCCATGTTCGTGCACGGCGACTTGTTCCGCATGGCAATCGCCTCGCCCGGTAACGACTTCCGGCTGGGGGCGTGCGAGGCGCCGCCCTCGATCATGTCCACGTACCTGGGCCAGCAGCTCACCGACTACCTCGATGAATTCCGCAAGGGCAAGAGGAACGTAGTGTACACCCCGAACAAGGTCACCGTCGACCTCGGTATCGACGGCGTGGCACCCGTCAAGATCCCGGCAGAGGACCGCAACCGCACCTCGCCCTTCCCGTACGGCGGCCACCGCTTCGAGTTCCGCGCGGCCGGCTCGTCACAGAACGTGTCGATGATCAACACCGTGCTCTGCACCACCATCGCCGAGTCCTTCCAGATGATCGCGGATCAGATGGATGAGGGCAAGGCGGCCGCCGATGTGGCTGCCGAGATGCTCAACGAGTCGTGGGATGTGATCTTCAACGGCAACGGCTACTCAAAAGAGTGGCCGATCGAGGCGGAGAGGCGCCGCCTGTGCCGCATCGACTCGGGCGTCGAGGCGTGCAAGAAACTCACCGATAAAAAGAACAAAGACCTCTTCTCCAAGATGAATGTGATGAAGCCCGACGAGTGCGAGGCGCGCGCCACGATCATGTACAACCACTACGCGGGCACCGTCGAGATCGAGGCCAAGTGCATGGTCGACATGATCCAGCAGCACATCATCCCGTCGGCGACCAAGGTGAACCTGACCAGCCAGGTCACCCAGCTCACGGCGGCCGTCAAGAAGCTCGAGGCCGACCTACACGCCATGGAACACAAAGACACGTCGTACGACAAGGCCACCGCGGCGCGCGTGCTGCGTCTCGAGACTATGGTCGACATCCGCAAGATCTGCGACGCCGTCGAAGCGCTCGTGCCCCCGTCGCTCTGGACGCTCGCCACGTACAAGGAACTCTTGTTCCTCGACTTCAACCACGGCGCGCGCGCCGGTATGACGCTCTGACTAGCTGGAGGCGAGAAGGCGCGTGGCACTGGCAGCGGAGGAGAGGTTGGCGGACCTGTGGTCGCCGAAGAATTGTCGCCGATGACGTTGCGGTCGCTCTCCACGTCAGTCATGCCCACCTGGGTTTCAAGCTCGTAGGGAATCCCTCCCCGCAATAGAGGGCTGGATGAACGAATACCCGAGCGCTAATTTGGCATTTGGCAACACGACAAGAAGATGACGAAGATCTCTCTCGAGGCTCTCTCGCGATGATGTGTGTGAAGTTTCGATCTGCGATGCGCAGCTGATGGAAGGGGTGTGACGTGACGGTCATGCGAGAGCGGAACCGAGATGAGCGGCGTGTGTGGGCGTGTGGGCTGTGGGCGAAGTGCGCCTGCGACGGTCGGTGGGGGTGATACCGGATTTTGCGGATTTGCGCGGCGCGTTACCGATTACCGTTAGCCGCGCATGTGTACAATATCATATCATAATATCATAATATCATAATATCATCGCGCTCGCGGTCTTGAACACGCTCTTGCGGTGCGTCCCGGAGCGCCAGCGCCGATCCGCCGGATCGCGATCCGGAGCCCGGAGGGCGGAGCGTCGGGCGCCGGCTCGGCCCCTAGTCGAAAGGGCGCCCGACGCCCGTACCCCACCGTAACGGAACGTCACTATGTGTGCAGCCGTTAGGTACGTCTGCCCCGCGCCCGGGCGAGCCTCTCCGCTCCGCAGCGCCGAGAGTGGAGAGACGAGACGATCGTCCGAGTCGCAGTCCGGGCGCCGCCACCAAGAGTTCACGTGTGTTCGACTCCCCGGGGGGGGTCGGCAAGCTCATCGGTCGATGTGGTCGATGTCCACGCTGCGCGTGGACTTCCGGTGCGGCGCGGCCATCGCTGCGTGCGTTTCCTCCAAGCCAACCTCTGTCAGATCGAGCCGCGCGGCGGCGGCGCCGAGGAGCGATGCCACAAACGAGCCTCGGTCTGGGACGCCAGCGGCTGCGAGCCCGCGTATGAAGTCGGCGTGTGGCCGATTGGCGCGGTACTCGGGGCGCTTCGCGGGCATGCGCAGCAGCGCCATGCGCGCGGGCGAATAATCCCACAGCAGAGACGTGTGATGGAGCCAGCGATTGCCGGAGATGGACTGCGCATTGCCACCAAACTTACGGTCGCCGACGCAATAGTCGTTTGCGTGCGTGGCAAAGCCGCTCCTGCGAGCGCACAAGAGAGTCGACCAGCGAACGAGCCCAAAGGGTCAGCGAACAACTCCACTGCCCTCTCCCAGGCCGACCGCTGCTGCGTTGCATCTGGGCAGGCTTCGTACACGCCGCACGATTCAAAGGCATCGGCATAGACGGCGCTCGTCCAACGAAGGATGGGCTCCGGATAAGGTGCAACCGCAGGGAGTGCGCCCTCGGCCACGAGGAACGTCACGAAGATCGTGTTCGTGTCGACAATGACCGTACCTCCGCCTGAGAAGCGTCGGCAGAGAGGCACCCTGGCAGCACGCGCCCTGTCAAGATCGACGAGCTCAGCCGCTTTTCCGGAAATGCCCAAGACGATGGCACTGGCGGATTCCACTGGCATAACCTCGCCCGTCAGCGTATTGACGCAACACGCCTCAGCACCAGGGCTGACGTCGTCCCACTCGTTTGTGATCAGCCAGCTCCGGCTGTCCGCACGGAAAAGCGCCTCTTCGAGGCGAAGAGCGCTCAGGATCGGGACGTTTCGCAGTCGCAGCAGATTCGCGGGCGGCCCTGCGCTGGTAGCCGACAGTCGGACGTGCGCGGCGCGCAATCGACGCTGTTCACTGCGAAATCTCATGAGGCTCCAGCTGGACGCCATCGCAACAAAGGTTGTGGCGCCTGTGAAGTGTGCACGAGGATGGCTGTGATAAGGGGGTCCAGGGGTCCCCGAGCTAGTGGTAACCGCATCCGATGTTCGCCTGTCCGGTGTCTTGTGGGTTTCGAATTATTTCCAAAAGCTGTGAACCGATCCAATGTCACGTGCTTGCTCCAGTTGCACGCTCATCTGCGAGGACGACCGTGCAACGGCTTGCGCTTTGTGCGAGACGCCATTGCCAGCACTGCCAGCACTGCCAGCACTGCCAGGAGCTGCAAGCCGCAAGCGACCGCGCGGCGACGACAGCGATGTCGTGGACCTCACTGCTTCCGATGAGCCGTCCGACGAGCCCGTGGAGGCGGTGGCTACGGCGCCCGCGGCCGCTGGACACCTCATCATATATCACAAGGAGTGTCCGATTTGTATGGAGCCCCTTGGCACCAACGGCGGCGTGCAGGCATTGACGTGCATGGACACATTTTGCAGGCAATGCATCGCGACGCACATCCAGCAGAAAGTCATGTATGGTGACGACGTAACTTGCCCGCTGTGCAAGCAGCAGATACCGCTTTCAGTCCAGGAGGCATGCGGACCCGGCAAGCAGCTTGCCGACAGCGATGAGAGCGACGATGGTGAGAGCGACGAGGGCGAGGGTGAGGGCGAGGAGGGAAGCGGGGAGGAGGAAGGCGAGGATGAAGGCGAGGAGGAGGACGGGTTAGGACAGGATCTTGGCGAAGAGGACGATGGCGACGAGAATGATGGCGACGAGGAGGGCGACGAGGACGATGGCGAAGAGAGCGACGAAGATGACGTCGGCAGCAACGATGTCATCTTCCATCATGACGGAATTAGTAATGACATGCTGCAACGACTCTTTGGAGCGTGAGATCCATGAGTGATATCTATGCCATTCCTGAATTACGTGAGGCCCTACCTGCTGGCGCGGTGCCGCGGCACGCCCTGTTTCAGCTGTCCTCAGAAAGCAAACGTCAAGTGCGTGTTCGATGTGGCCGCGTGTCGGCAGCGATGCGGGGCCGGCGTACGTGGCTACGTGCCCGTCGGGTCGCCGGTGGCCGGACGGGATGTGGGGTCTGGTCGGCTCTTGAACGTTGAACCCACCACGCATGCTAAAAAATCCGTACCGTGGGTCGAAATCTTCACAGGCACATTTTCCACGCCAGCCGGCCGGAGCTTGGCCGCGCCGGGCCGGGCCGAGACTGTGGCTTCATAATAGATAATATAGACGAAAACACCGCCGCCATCTCGATCTCCGGCGCCATTTGTGTGCCCGGGCGGCGCGGGACCGGGGCCGCGCGCACTGCACAGCGTCTGTCCGTGTCGCGCCCGTCGCACGGGCTTTACGTATTATAACCGTCGTATAGGTATACGCGTACCCCTGGTACCACCGCAACCGCGGCTGGGCGCGATCTCTCACAGCACGCAGCCCAGCCTCAGTGCACCGGGACCGGACTGCACTAATCGTGCTCGCGCGCTCTTACGCATGCCATCACACGACACAGTCACCATGCAGAATGCCTTGAGCGGTGGCGCCCGCCAAGCCGCCATGCTATCTCTTTACTCAAACTCCATGGCCGTTGGCCTGAGCCATCGGGCGCTCCGCCTTGACGCCGTCCGTGACCGCGCGCGCGAAGAAGCTCGTCTCATTTCGCAGCCGTCGCTGCTCCGCCTTCTGACGTCGCTGCTCGTCGGCGGCACGCTCCGCCTCGAGCTGCTGCTCGGCGAGGGCCTCGGCTTGTCGACGCTGCTCCTCGAGCCTCTCCGCCTTGCGCTCTCGCAGCCGCTGCTGTGCGGCCGCGCCCGCGACGGCGGCGTGCGCCTTGCGCGCTTCCGCCTCCATCTCCCGTGCGGCGATCGCCTCGGCAGCATCACGCTCGGCAGCCTCACGCTCGCTTCGGAGCTTCGCGGCGGCCTCGCGCGCGCGTTCACGCTTCTGCTCCTCGATCTTCTCCGGGTGGATCATCAGGCCGGCCACGCGCTTCGAGCGCTGCGCCGCGCGCTTGGCCGCCTCGAGCTTCTTCTGCTCCTGTGCCGCCTGCGCGCGGGCCATCCGGTCGAGCCGATTCTCTTCAAAGTCCTTCTGCGTCTTCGGTCGCGCCGAGCCGTTGGAGGAGACGGAGCGCGAGCTGAACTGGCTTCCACTCGCTGACGAGCGCCCACTCGCCATTGGGGAGGCGGTGCGCGCGGAGGAGCGCGCGGAGGGCGTCATGGAGCGCTGCGAGCCGCTCGTGCTCGTGCGAGCCGAGCTCAGCACGTCGCGTGCCATGTTCAGCGAAGGCACGGGCGAGGGCGCGCGGCTCACCGGGCACGAGGCACTCGCGCCCGTCACGGCGCCAGACGGCGTCTCGAGCGAGGGGTTCGGCTTCGCGGGGGTCGGACCGCCGGCGGCCACAGGCGGGGGCGGCGAGCCAGCGCGCGGGCCGAAGGCTCCTCTGGGCCGATCAGCCCCATTGGGTGTGCCGGGGCCGAGGACGGCGGGCGTGCCGTACATCGGGCGGCACGGCTTGCCTACGGCGAGTGGCTTCTTGCTGGGTGTGAAGGTCGCGGGTGTGAAGTTCGCGGGCATCGGTGGCGCCTTCATGACCTTGTTCCAGCCGGGGGGGGGAGGGCCTTTGCCCATCCACTTCTTCACCTTGGGCTCGGGCGCGAGCAAGGTGGCGACGCCCATACCCTCGCGCGCTCGCCTGGCGGCAAGCCGGCGCGCGGCCTCAACGGCTGCCGCTTCCACAGGGTCCGCTTCCACAGGGTCCTCGTCACCGGCCGCGCCGTGCCGAGCGCTCATCGTCGAGTGGCCGGCGGCGCTGGGCGAGCGCCTGACCGCTCGGTAGCTGTCGAGCTGCTCGTCGCCGTGACGAGCTTTGCCGGGGGCGAGGCGCCGCCGTGGGCGCGGTGCGAGTCTGGCCGGTAGAGCTCATCACGGCGTTGCTGCTCATCGACCAGCTCATAGAGCCAGGCGACCTCGGGCGCGACCGCCGCGAGTGCGTCGGCCGCGCGTGCAAACGGGATGGACGCCAGCAGCTCGAGCAGGCAGCTGGTCTTCTCGCGCCCCTTTGCAATCTGGAGAGCATCCGAGATCGCGAGCCGCTCCTGCTGGCGCATCACCATCACGTGCGGCGCGTCCTTGGCGCCCGCGCCGAGCTTGTCCATCTCGTGGTTGAGCGCGAGCTTGAGCTGTGCCAGCTCACTGGTGCGGAGGCTCGCGAGCTCACCCAGCTTCCGGTGGAACGTCTCGACGCGCATCCGGGTGCTGCGCAGCTTCGATGCCGCAGCGACCTTGGTCGGATCGTGCATCAAGATGCGGGCCCGCCGGCGCGCCGCCAGACCGCGCGCGCCCGCCTGCAGCGCCGTGGCCGCCTCGAGGTGCCGCCGGTACGACGCGCGCGCGAGCAGCCCGCGCGCGGCTGCCTGGAGCCTCGGCATGCGCTCGAGCATGATGGCGACGCGTCGGCGCGCCAGGTGGCCCCGAATGTACCGCTGCTGCAACACGGCGATGTTGAAACACCAGCGCAGACGCGAGCGCACACGCCAGCCGCGCACGAGCGCCTGGAGCGGCGGCGCGTGCACGTGCAGCTCCGCCTGCCGCTCCATTCGTGTGCGTTCGCGCCTCCCGAGCCGCCGGCGCACCGCCGCCTGCAGCACGACCGCGCACTCATTCAGACGCTTGGCGCGACGGTTGGAGCGGTTCACCATCCGCTCATGCGTGCGCTGCTTGGCGCGTTGCTCCGGGTTCACGTACTTCATCGCCGACTCGGTCTGCGAGTCGCGCCCGGTGGTCGACGCGAACGCGGCGGACGCGCGGCCGGTGGACGAGAGCTGCTGCGAAATCTGCGAGCGTGCGAGGGACTTTTGCTCCGCCAGCTTCTGACGAGACTTGACGGCACCGAGGGTGATCCGCTGCTCGCGCTGCCGGAGCTTCTCCTCGACCTTCTCGGCCTGATCCCACGCCATCTCCATCGCCTCGTGCCACGACCAGTCCTGCACGGCGAGCCGTTGGCGCTCCGCCTCCGCCTTGCGCCGTACCTTCTCTTCCGCGTCGAGTCGAGCCTTCTCAGCCGCCCGCGCCTCCTCGTACGCCTGGCGCACCTCGCGCTCGAGCGCCGCGAGCCGCCGGTCTTCCTCGAGCTGCCACGCGGCGCGCTCTGCCGCCACACGCTCCGCCTCGCGCTCCGCCTCCTGCAGCGCCTTGGCACGGTTGGCCGCGGTCATCGCCGCCATCGCCACCTTGGCCGCCTCGGCCTCGGCGTCGTAGTTGGCCATCGCGGCCTCGTGCGCGGCTCGGCGCGACTCCCATTCTCGCTGCTCCGCCTCCTGCTTCTGGCGCACGCGCTCGACCGCGCGCCGGCCCGCCTCGACCGCCGCGGCCTCGCTGCGCTCCTCGGCCTCCTTGCACCTCTGCTCCTCGCGCATCGCGACGAGCTCTGCTGCGCGTTCGGCGATGCGCTCCTCGCGCTCCATCTCGGCCTTCCGCTGGCGGATGCGCGCAGCCGCGGCCGCCGCGTCGCTCTCCGCGGCCGCCGCCGCGTTGCCCTCGCCCTCCTCGCCCTCCTCGCCCTCCTCACCTTCCTCGCCCTCCTCGCCCTCCTCGTCTTCCTCGGTCACGCTCTGCAACCGCTGCCTACGCTGCGCGTGCCGCGTGCGCATCTTGGCAGCGCCCTCGGCCTTGTCCATCTCCTCCTCCGCC
>JWZX01003326.1:0-32351 GCA_001275005.1 Chrysochromulina tobinii | reverse complement strand
GATTGCAACGACTGCAGCCCCGGCTCGGAGTTCCGCCCGGCCCCGGGCCGAGCACGGCAGGTGGACCGGACCATCGTCACATGGTAAGCGGAGACAGTGTATGTTTCCGTACATGTACATGTCCTGTACATGACTGAGACTAGAGAACTAAAGTGACTAAAGTAAGACAACCTCACCACCGAAACGAGAAACGACAAACGGGGGTGGGGAAGCCGGCGGTAGCACTCTAAACATTTAACGTGAACGTGAAGACGGGGTTTTCGTGTCACGAATGGGGAACGCACTTCGACTTGACTTGACTTGACTTGACTTGACTTTTCTTGACTTGACACGACACTTTCTCGGAAAGGAAACTGTGATCCTCAAAACACGGCGGCCACAGCCGGCAACCGACCGCCGAGTCTAACGCGATGCGGGTGAGCCTGCTGGTCGCGTGCCTTGCCTCGGCAGTCGCCGCCGGCGCGGCCCCATCACGGATTGGCCAGTCGCAGCTGCTGCGCATGCGAGGTGGCAACGTCGCTACAATGCCCGGTCCCTCGATGCTCGCCGCCGAACCCCGCCTCGATGGAAAAAGCGCTCGCACGGAGGTGCTGCAGCTCAAGGTCGTCAACCCGACCGAGGGCGGCACACTCATCACGCTGCCGTCCTCAGAGTTCGAACGACTCGGCCTGCAGCCCGGCAGCCGCGTGCGCGTGCGCAAAATGAAGCCGGCGGCACTGTGGTCTTCGGAGCCCGACCAGGCCATCGGTGAGGCGGTGGCCGACCCAAAGCTGGACGCGGGCGTGCGGCTGACGGTTGCGGACATGAGGATGCTCAAGCTGCGCGTCGGTGAGAATGTGCTCGTCGCGCCGATGCCTTTTGTAAGCGTGCCATCGGCGGCGGCTGCCACCAGAGTCAACACGACGGCCACGTCCCATGGACAGACCGAGCTGGAACGCTACATGCAGCAACGCCGCCTCCACAGCTGGATGAATGCGGCCATGTGGATGATGTACGGCTTCCCGCGCCATGGCCACGGCTATGGTTATGGCCACGGCTATGGCTATGGCCACGATAAGCTGCGTGGCTATGGCGGCTCCCCGTACACCGGCCACGGCGGTCGCCGCGCAGACGGCAGTTCGGGTGACGGGCGTGGGCGCCGTATCGGCGGCCGCGTCGGCGGCCGCGTGGGTGGCCGTCGTCGTTGATGAATGGAGAGTGGCACATGGTGTCGACGTGAGAGAGCACTGATAACCCGCTCGCGGCCGCTCGTTGGTGAACCACGGCGAGGAGCACGCACCACATGTACGAACAGCACCGACCACCGTTTGCGCGCGCTGGGGCAACATAGCGCTGGGGACCGCGGGAGCGGAGAGCGTCGAGTCCGGAGAGCGGACGGAGAGAGGAGTAACTGTCGGGGTGTGAAACGTTTCGTAGATTGCGAAATACGAAATGGGTGACACAAGATGAGACTTGACCTTCAGCGTCGCGTCCGGTCAATCAAGCTGGTCGGGACACAAACGGCAGAGCGGCTCACGTCAGATCGTCGCACATGATGAAAAATCGCATCTCCCTTAATCTCCCTCTGCCGTCGTCTCACTGCGATCATCACGCTGCCCAGGACACCTGTTCGCTGTGAACGCTCACGCCGGCGCTGTGAGCACGCGCGTCCGGGCGCTGTGAACGCTCACGCCGGCGCTGTGAGCACGCGCGGCCGGGCGCCGAGCCACATGGCAGCCTCATCATACGACGCGAAGCTTGCAGGCGTTCGGCCGCGCGGCTGTGCTTGTCCTTGTGCCTGCTGGGACAGCATCCCTCCCGCCGGCGGTGCAGCTGCGCGCCCTGCGTTGCGCCGCCTGCGTGGGCTGTGTGCATGCATGGGCGCCGTGTTGGGCGGCGAGTGGCCGTGCCCTGGCGGCCGTGGCGACACCGACGAGAGCGGCACTGGGTGCATCCGGGGGCCGTATTGGTCGACGAGGAAGCGCTCCTCCCTAATTAGGAAGCGCTCATCCCTAATTAGGAAGCGCTCCTCCTCGTCGATCGCCTCTTCGTCGGTCGTCCGGTCGCCTCCCTCGTCGCCCTCGTCGTCGCCGTCAAAGTACCTGGACCCTTCGGGCTCTTCGTCGATCGGCGTCGTCCGGGGTCGATACGAGGGCGAGGGCGGTGGCTGCATCTGGCTGCATCTGGCTGCATCTGCATCTGGCTGCATCTGGCCAGCCCCAGTCCACATCTCCGCGTCTCCATGTAGGTGGGTCGGCTGAGGATTTGAGTGCCGCCCCTCCGCGGTGCGCCCGTCACGGCGCTCGGCCGCTGCCTGGCGCGCCGCCCGGCGCTGCAGGCGCCGCTCGCGCCGATCCTGGCGCTCGAAACGGCGCTCGGCCTTCTCGAAGTCTCCTTGCTCGAAGCTCCACGTGCGGTGGTCTGCCGGCGAGAGCAGCGCGGGGAGCCGCCCGTCGGCGCTCGCCTTCTCCATCCTCTGCGCGACCGAAGCGCGCGCCCAACGCGGCGCGGCGAGCTGGGGCTGCGGCGTGCCCAGCGGCTTGCCGTCCGCCGTCGTGGGCGGGCGCGTCTCGTGCTGTGGCCCCGTGTAGCTCGCGAAAATCTCCGGGTCGAGCTGTAGCCCCGCGCTCGACACGGCGCTCGACGTGGCGGTGGGACGCACCGAGCGGCCCGTCGCAGCCCTGTTGGCCGAGTGAGGCTGGGCAGAGGGTACGGACGGCATGGACGTCGTTGGCCACTCGACCTCGAGGCCCGCCTCGAGATCGTATCGAGATCGATCGAGCTCGTATGGCTTGGCATGGTATGGAGTGGACGCCGCCGAGCGCGCTTGCGGAGTCGCCATTCCCTCGCGGCTGGCCGTCACCACCCGCTCGTACATACTCGAGGGGAGCGCACGTAGTCCCTGGTTCTCCCACGCATACCGCCCCATGGGTGCTCCTTGATGGGACGTCGGATGGGACGCCGGATGGGACGGCCCTGTCGCCGCGGAGGCCGTCGCGTCGCGAGGCGGGAGGGACGCGAGGGACGCGGGCTTAGGCACCCAGCTCGTGGCGGGGCGCGCGGTGGCGTGCAATCCCGCCAGAGGCGCTGGCGTAGGCACCCAGCTCGTGGCAGGGCGCGCGGTGGCGTGGGATGCCTGTTGCCTAATATGGGATGCCTGTTGCCTAATATGGGATGCCTGTTGCCGGGGCGTCGCGCCAAGGCTTTGGGAAGGATGGCGCACAGGGGGCAACGGCTTGTCTGGACTTCCTAATATGGGAGTTCCCGCCGCCGTGCCAGCACTCCGATCGCCATGTGTACCTGTGGGGAGGGGGACGAGGCGCCGTGGTGAGCACGTGCATGCATGATCGCCATGTGTACCAGCATACGTCAGCGCACCTCTGGAGCCTTGCCTAGACAGGCCGCCCGTGTACGGCTTCGGCTTGAGCGGCGCCAAGACGGGCCCTCGATCGTCGCGTACCAGATCGACGAGCGCAATGCTCCCGTCCTCGAGCCTGACGAAATCGGCGCCCACCACCGCGGGAGCGCGCGCGCGCCGTGGCGGGCGGGGCGTCGGCGCGCCGTCGTGGGCGGGGGGCTGGTTGGAGCGGCCGTTGGGCGAGGGCGCGCCGTCGTGGGCGGGGGGCTGGTTGGAGCGGCCGTTGGGCGAGGGCGCGCCGTCGTGGGCGGGGGGCTGGTTGGAGCGGCCGCTGGGCGAGGGCGCGCCGTCGTGGGCGGGGGGCTGGTTGGAGCGGCCGCTGGGTGAGGGACGGTGCCCCAACTCTGTGTCCGAGTCCGATGGGTATGATGGGTAAGGATCCAATGAGGGGGAGGGCGAGCGGGGGGATGAGGGGAGGGGCGGCGTGGGCGGCGGCGGCGCATGTTTCGCCGCCAGTTCCGCCGCCAACGAGCCCTCGCGGAAGAGCGGCGCCGGCGGCGGCTCGAATTGCGGCGGCGCGAAGCTGCCACCGCCGAGCGTGGAACCACCGCCGGCGTGCGCGCTGCGCATCGACGAGCGCGTCGCTGAGCGGGGCGGCGAGCTGGAGCGTTGTGGCGAGCTGTTCTTGGTGCGTGGTGAGATGAGCGGCGGCGAAGGCTCGCCGAAAACGGCGGTGGCGTCCAAGTCGTTGTGGAAGAGCGAGGATCGGATGCGTTGCGCGCGCTTCACAGACAGCACGACTGCGTTCACAGCCTGCTGCGCCGCCAGGTCCGCCGCGTCGCGCGCCGTGCTGAGCGCCTTCTGCGCGCGCGCGGCCGCCGTTTCGGCGCGGTGCGCGTTGCGCGTCGAGTTGCCAGCATTCGCGCCGACGGCCGCGGCCGCCCTCTCGGCGCGCGCCGCGTCCGCCTGCGCCGCCTTGAAGACTTGCAGCGCTTGCTGGCCAATCGCGTCGTTTGGCTGAAAGATGGCCTGGAAGGTCTTGCCCGTGCTCTGGCCGAGTAGCACGACGATGAGCTTGCGCGCGAAGCGCACCTGCAGCACGGCCGCCTCGGCAAATCAGAGGCCATCAGAGGCCCTCAGAGGCCCTCAGAGGCCCTCAGAGGCCATCAGAGGCAATTGACGAGACTCACCTGCAGCACGGCCGCCTCGGCGGCCTCGTTGGCCGTACGCGCCGCGCTCGCATGGCGGCTGGCGAGCACCGCCCAATCGACCGCCTGCTGGGCGTGCCCGACGACCTCGTTCGCCGCCGCCTCGGCGAGAGAAGCCTTGACGGCGCATAGATCGACCTGGTCGAGCCCTTTGGACGCCGTCACGTATCCCAAGCTCGCGTCAAAGGGCACCAAGAGCTGCTCGAGGGGCATGGGGGCTCCGTCAGTGGCAGTCAGAGGCAATCAGAGGCAATCAGAGGCCATTAACGAGACTCACATGCTCGAGGGGCATGGGGGCTCCATCAGTGGCCATCAGTGGCCATCAGAGGCAATCAGAGGCAATCAGAGGCAATTGACGAGACTCACCTGCTCGAGGGCCCTCTGCTTGGCGTCGAGGGCCTCGCGCTCGGCGGCGAGCGCGCCGTTGGCCGCCTCGATCGCCGCCGCACTTGCCTCGGCACCGGCGAGCGCGGCAGCGTGCGCATCGGCCTCAGTGGCGACGACATCCTCGGCAGCTTGGGCGAGCACCTCGGCCGCCCGCTTGGCCATCGAGAGCGAATACGCGCGCTGGTACTCGACCTTGAGCGCCGCCTGCACGTTGCTGATGGCGCTGATCGTGCACGCGCGCGCGAGGCGCATGCGCATCTGATCCGTCCGAATCACTGGTAGGCGCACTCGGTAGTAGCGACGCACCACGAGCATGCGCTGAAACGTCTGAATCCGTTGGACGTGCGCACGGATCTGGGCCTCGAGCCGCATGCGTATCCGCCTCCCGAGCCAGCCGCGCCATGCCGACTGCTTCCGGCACGCTGCCGCGTAGCGCGCTGCCTGCTCGGCCACTACCCGGCGGTGTGCTACCTTCCACCTGAAGAGCGCCTGGATCCGAACGGCCGCATGCAACCGGCGCATTGCATGCACCCAGCACGCATCGAAGGCGGTACGCGTCGCCTCGACCACGGCGAGCGCGCCGCCCGAGAGGCCCCCCCAGAGCTCGGCTGCGTACCTGTGGGGAGGGGGACGAGGCGCCGTAGTGAGCATATGCATGCAGGCAGCTCGGCGCGTCAGTGACGAGAGGGCGCCGTGGTGAGCACATGCATGCAGGGCTTTGGAGGCTCCCCCAGCGCTCGTGACGAAAGGGCGCCGTGGTGAGCACGTGCATGCAGAGCTCTTGAGGCTCCCCCAGCGCTCGTGACGAAAGGGCGCCGTGGTGAGCACATGCATGCAGGGCTTTGGAGGCTCCCCCAGCGCTCGTGACGAAAGGGCGCCGTGGTGAGCACGTGCATGCAGGGCTTTGGAGGCTCCCCCAGCTCTCGGCAGCGTACTTGTTAATCTCGAGCGTGCGTCGCTTGCGCTTGCGGTACGCTCGAATGGCGCGGCTCATCGCCAAGATCGCTCCGAGGGCCACGTCGCCCAACTTACGCTTTATGGCCGCCTCGAGGGCCTCCTGCGCCTGCGTGGCCGCGGTCACGGCGCTGCACTTTGCCAAGGTCGCCTGCTCGACGGAGCCGAGCAGTGATCATCAGTGGCAATCAAGGGTCATCAAGGGTCATCAAGGGTCATCAAGGGTCCTCAAGGGTCCTCAAGGGTCATCAGTCACCTGCTCGACGGCCGCCTGAGTCATCTGCCTCGCTTGCGCGAGCGCATCCGCGGCAGCCGCCCTGGTGCTCGCAGATCTCTCTGCGGCTATGGCGGCCTCCAGGGCCATCCGAACGGCCTCGTCGACGCTCGCGCCCGCCGCGGCGCTCACAGGCTTCACAGCCTCCAGGGCCATTCGAACGGCCTCGTCGACGCTCGCGCCCGCCGCGGCGCTCACGGGCTTCACAGCCTCCAGGGCCATCCGAACGGCCTCGTCGACGCTCGCGCCCGCCGCGGCGCTCACAGGCTTCCCAGCCTCCTGAGGGGCCAGCCACGGCATCCGCGCGCCAGTCGCCAGCGCGGCGCGCTCGAGCACCAATTGCAAGCTCCCATTGCCTAAAGCGAGCGCCGCCTGCGCGTCCTCGTCGGCCTCGCAAGTGAGCTTCTCGGACGCTTCGACTGCCTTGAGCTTATGCTCCGTGGCCGCGGCGCCCGCGACGGCGCGCTTCGCGGCTGCCTCCGCCTCCTTGGCTTTGGCGAGGCTCGAGTCCGCATGATACGCCTCGCCCGGCCCGAGGCACTTTTCGCGCACGCGTGTCGACTCGGCCGCCTCCACGAGCGCCGTGTCGAGCGCCGCGAGGGTGTCTGCCTCGGCGGCCGCCGTCTCGAGTGCCGTCGACTGCACGGCCTCGAGCGCCTTGAGTGTTTGGGCCGCGAAGGTCGCCACCTTCGCATCTGATTGCTGCGTCGCGCGCGCCGCCGTGCTCACACTCACGGCCGCCTCGGCCACGAGTGTCTCGAGCACTTCCTGCGCCTTACCGGTCGCTACCTCGGCCGCCATTTTGGCGGCCGTGCATGACAACGCGGCTGCACCGATGGCAGACTGCGCTGAGACGCTCGAGGCGGCCGCCGCGGCCGCGGCCGCCTCGGCCGCGCCCGCCGCAGCCGCAGCATCCTTGGCGTTCGCCTTCGCCTCGCCCTTGCAAATCAGCAACGGCGACGTCAACTGGGCAAACGTAACCACTCCAGGGTCGAGCCAACTCAGCGCCCCTAAGACGCTCAAGCCTGTGAGCGCGTCGGCGAGGCGCGTGGCGACGGCCGTGCGGGCGGCTTGGTAAGGCTCCGAAGCGCTCGGATTCGGAACGTCAACGGCGGCAGCCGTGTTGCTTTCGCCACCGTCCTCGGCGGCGGGCGCGGTGCCCTCGCCGCCAGCAGCGGAGGTCGGCCCCTCGGCGCTCGTCTCGGCGCTCGTCTCGGCGCTCGTCACGGCGCTGTCAGCGGAGGTCGGCCCCTCGGCGCTCGTCACGGCGCTCGACACGGTGCTCGTCACGGCGCTGTCAGCGGAGGTCGGCCCCTCGGCGCTCGTCACGGCGCTCCCGCGTGCCGCGTCGGCGGCCGCGTGCGCGGTCGCAGCGTTTGCGCGCGCCGCCTCTGCCTCCTCCGCGCTCTTGGCCACCGGTTCGAAGCCGCCCGCCGCCGCCGCCGCCGCCGCCGCCGCTCGGCCCGCCGCTTCATAGCTCGCCGCTGCGTGTGTAAGGAGCGTCTCGAGTTGCAGTGCCTCGGCTGCCTTGAGGGCGCTCTCGCGGGCACTTTGGGACTCCGCCTCCGCCTTTTGGGAAGCGTCAGAGGCCATCTGAACGGTGGATGCGGCCTCTGCCGCCTTCTGTGCCGCCGCCTTGGCCGCCTCGCCCTCCTGCCTGGCCTCGGCCATCGCCTCGCCCACAGCCCTTGCCCTCTCAGCCACCACAGCCTCGAGGATCAGCTGGGCTCGCTCGGCAGCCCGCTGAGCCGAGGCATGCGCATGGGTCGCTGACTCCGCCGCGGCTGCCGCACAGGCCTTCGTCTCACCTAGGCAAGTCTCCGCCGCCACCGAGGCGCTCGACGCCGCCACCGACGCCTTGGTGGCCTCTTCGGAGCTCGTCTCGGCCGCGGTCTGCGTCTCAAGTGCGACGACGCCCGCAGGCCCATCGGGCATCGGGTCGCGCAACGCCTTCTCGGCACCCTCGGCTGCCTTGCTGAGGGCCTCGGTCGCCTCCTCGTCCGCCATCTTGGCTGCCTCTGCACCCTGCCGTGCAGGCTCCACCTCGCCCCTGGCCCGCTCTGCCGCCGCGCTCGCCGTCGCCTCCGCCGCGCACGCGGTGCGGGCCATCACCATCGCCCGGCCCAGATCGTTGGTGGTAGCCGCTTTGTCGACCGCCTCCCGTGCCTTGTCGCCATCCATGGCACAAGCGGATGCCAACGCCATCGACTCTGCCGCGGCGGTGGCGGCTGTGGCAGCTGCCGCCGCAGCCGCTCGCGCCTTGCGCGCGGCATCCTGCGCCGCGGCCGCCGCCTGCGCTGCCTCGTCGGCAGCCTCGGCCGCAAACTTGGCGCGATCTCTCTCGAGCTCCTCTGCCCTCGCCTGTAGGCTTGCCGTCATGAGTGCGGCGCGCCCCCCCTTTTTCCATCGATGGCGTGCCGCTTCGGCCTGCCGCTCAGCCTCGATCTCTTCGGCACGCTTCTGGAGGTGGGCCGTCATCACACCTGTCCGGCCGGCTTTGAGCATGCGTCGCTTGGCCTGCTCCTTACGCGCCTTGGCCACAATCGCGGCAGCTTCCTCCGCGGCCGCCGTGGCCTTGGCCGCGGAGTCAGTGGCCGCGTGGGCAGCCTGCTTCGCCTCCACCATCCCAGTGCTCGCCGCCCTCGCCGCCTCGGTCACCGACACTGCTGCCATCTTGACATCCGCTTCGAAGCTCTTTGCCGCGGTCTGCGTCTCGAGTGCGACGACGCCCGCAGGCCCATCGGGCATCGGGTCGCGCGACGCCTTCGCCACGTGCTCGGCGGCCTTCACCAGCGCTGCCCCAACCTCGCGCTCGGCGGCCGTGCTCACGCCCGATCCCTCTACGGCCGGCGCCACCTTGCTCTGGGCGGCCGCGGCCGACGTCGCAGCCTTGGCAGCGGCCGCCCCCGCCGCCTTGGCGGCCTGCATGCAGCCGTCAACGTCCTTAGTCGCCGCCGCAGCCGCCGCATTCGCTTGCGCACGCATCGCCTCTGCTGCAGCGTCCGCCGCCTCCGCGGCCGACTGTGCAGCTGCCGCCGCCCCGGAGACCACCTCCGCCGCCGCCGTCATCGCCCTCTCGCTGGCTGCAAGCGCAACCTCGGCCGCCTCGGCCACCACGGCCGCCGCCTCGGCCGCCGCCTGTGCACGCTCCCTCTCCATTTCCTGTGCCCTGAGATTGAGACCCGCCTGGAACGCGGTCGTCCTTCCCGCCTTTCGGAGCCCCGCGCGCGCAGCCGCCGCCCGGCGCGCCGCCTCTGCACGCTGGCGCGAAAGCTCCTCGGCTTTGAGTCGGAGCCCCGCCGCGAGGACCTGCGCCCTCGCATGCTTCTTGAGGCGCTCCTTGGCAGCCGTCGCGCGCGTGGCGGCGCTCGCGGCGCTCGCGGCTACTGCCGCCTCCTTGGCGGCGGCATGAGCCTGGCCGGCACGCGCCACGGCCATCTCTACTTTGGCCAGGGACGCCGCCGCCGCACGCGCCGACTGCGCCGCCGCGGCCGCCGACTCCGCAGCCGCCTCCAGCCTCTCCATCGCCGCCGCGCGAGTGGCGCGAGCCGGCGCCTCCAGTGTGCCCAAGGGCAGCGGGTCGTGCGTCGCCTGGGCGAAGCACTCCTTGGCCTTTGCAAGCGCGGTTTGGGCGGTCGTAGAGGCCTCGGCCGCCGCGGTTGCGCTTGTGGTCGCGGCGCTCACGACCGATTCCGTGGCCTCCACTGCCGCCGCGGCCACCGCGACGCTTTCAACTGCCTTGCTCGAGGCCGCCGTACACTCATCGACTTGCTTCTCCTTTTGGGCGCGGAGCGCACTCTCATTGGCCTTGAGCGCCTCAGCCTCTGCGGCCGTGGCCTGCGTCATGGCAGCCATCGCCGTGCCTGCCGCTGTCGCCGCCGCCGCCTCCCCCTCAGCCGCATGCGTCGCCGCCTCCTTGGCCGCATGCGCCGCCTCCACCACGAGCAGCGTGGCAGCCTCGGCGGCACGCTGCCCCCGCATGGCCGCCACACGCCGCCGCGCGACCATGGCACGTGCATGCTTCTGCATCCGAATGGCGGCGCGCAGCTCCTTGTGAATCTGCGCTCGGATGGCCGACACGTACGCGCGGTCCTGCATCCCGCGCGCGAACGCCTGCAGCGTCGTCGCCGCCTGGCGCTCAACCTCATTTTGGGCACGGAGTGCCTTGACCTTCTTGCGTGCCGAGCGCCCGCGGACGCGCGCCTGAATCTTGGTCGTTGCACGACGTTCGAGCTCCGTCTGCTTGGCTTGTGCCTCCATGTCCGTGGTGAGCTTCACTGTAGAGATCCCCTTGTGCAGCCGACTCCGCGCGAGGATCTGAGCGCGCTGCTTCGCCACCATGCAACGGTCCGCATGGCCGCGTGCGTGCGCCTGAATGGTGGTGGCCGCGTCGGCCTCGACGACGTTCTGTCGACGGATGACCGCCACGCGCCCGCGATCTCTCCGGCCACGAAATGTGGCTTGGATACTCGTAGCCGCATGGTTCTCCGCTGCCATCCGTGCGGCCATCGCCTCGGCCGCTGCCTTCGCCTCGGCCGCCGCCTTTGCGTCGGCTGCCGCTTTCGCCTCGGCCGCCGCCTTATCAGCCGCCGCCTTCAACTCGGCCGCCGCCTTCGCCTCTGCCTCCTCCCTCTCGCGTGCCAATTGCGCCTCCTTCTCCGCCGCCTCAAGCTGCTTGCGCTCTTCCGCATCCAGCGCGGCGCGTCGTTTCGCCTCGTCCGCGGCGCGTTTCTTCGCCTCCGCCTCAAGCTGCTTGCGCTCCACCTCCGCTTGCTCTGCCGCTCTCTTCGCCTTCAGGCCCTTTGTCAGTTCGCGATCCGACCGGCCGCGCGTGATGGCTTGCACCTTGGTCGCTGCCGCCGCCTCATCCTCTGCTTTCTTCTTCGCCTCGGCCACGAGCCTCAGGCGCTCGCGTTCCGCCAGCTGCGCCTCGCGCTTCGCCTCAGCCTCGAGCCTCAGAAGATACGCCGCCTCCTCCTCTTCGGCCCGTCGCCTCTCGGCCACCTGCCGCTCCTGCTCCGCCTTGAAGGCCGCCATCTCCGCCTCTTTACGCACCCGCGAGAGGGCTGCCGCCGCCTGCATCTCCTTCTTCCCACGAGGCGAGGCGCGCGCGGCGATCGCCGCCACGACATTGGCGGCCGGCCTCCAATTCTCAATCGAGCCCGAAGGCACTAGCCCGAGTTCGACGGCTTTGACGAGGTCCCCGTACTTTCTGATGTCGCGCTCGACGGTTGGGATGAGCTCGAGCCCCGGGATTCGCGCCGACATGTTCACCAGCGTGCTGGCCGCGTAGCGCGCGATGAGCGAGTCGTCATGGGCCACCATCGCCTCGAAGCGGTCCGCGCCACCCTGTTCGAGGAGTAACTGGCACCACATGTGCTCATTGGAGAGGTTGAGGCACAGCCCCGCCGCGTACGTGACCACCTCGAGGTCGGGCGAGGCCAGGCAGCGCAGGAGCGCGCCGCTGATGCCTGAGATCACGGGCGGGACGGGCGGGGCGGGCGGGGCGGGAGTCGAAAGGTGGGGGATAATTCGCGTGTGCTCAGACGGGTGTAGGGGAGGTGTGGGGGAGGTCGCGGGTAGGCTCGCGATGGTGGGCTAGCGGTCAGCGCTCGTCACGCCCCGCCGCGCTCGCGCACCGCTGCCGTCCCGCTCGAAGAGCAGTTTCTTCGTCTCGCGGCTCGCCGTGTCGAAGGAGTCGGAGCACAAGTTACCAAGGCAGTAGAGGGCCCTTGTGAGCACCTCATTTGAGTCATCCTGCACAAGCAGGGCGAGCCGTGCGAGCGAACCCTCCTCGCGCAGGCGCCGCGCAATGATGGTTGTATCGCCAAGCGAGAGATCCTCGTTGCCCAAGGCTTCGGCCAGCTCCTCAAGTGCTTCGAGCCGCACCTCATAGTTTGCATCGCCGAGGCGCACCCGGAGCGACCTGGGAGTCGCCGACTGCCGGCGCTCCCACTCCGCCTGAACTTGCGCGAGCGACGCGGTTTGCCGGGCGAGCTGCTGCAGCAGGTTGTTCACCTGTTGAGAGTCTCCCATCCCTGTCCTCTCGCCTCAGCTCGAGGGCGCGCTCCGACGTCCTCTGTCCTCTGGAGACTCAACGCGTTCCTCAACGACTTGAAACTTGCGAATTTCAGTAACTGCAAGTGATTGAAATGCATGCGCTGCGATTCGACATGAATCTGATAGAGCGCCCTTTTGAGCTTCGCTCGCTCGAGCGCGCGCGCGCGGTACCGGCACGACCGCCCGAGGGGCGAGTGATCACTCCCTAGCGCAGTCGCCACGCACCTTGCACCGCGAGCGCGCATCGTCCCCTTCGCGCCCACACAGACCCGCCGGGATCATGTCCGACGAGTCCGACGACGTCTCTCCACCGACGGCCGAGCCGCTTCTCTTCGAGATCCTCCGCACGATCGAGACGGCCAAGGAGATGCCGGATGACTGCCCGATGCACCTGCAAGACTTCTTCGATCTGGTGAGCGCGCGCGCGAGCCTCACGCCATCGCTACCGAATCGCCTGCGCATGGGGCTGCAGCGCGCAGGGAGCGCGTCTCGTCCTGCGTCCATCGCGCACTCTGGACACTGCAGGTTCCCTGGCGTGCATGCGCGCGTGCACTGCTTGCGCATGCACCTCGCGCGCCGCACCGCGCAAGATGTTGCGAGCCGCTCGGCCGGTGCCGCGCGCGCCCATCACAAGCACGCCTGGCTCCCATCGCTCCAAGTTCAACGCGCTCACCGCTTCTCCCATCCGCCCCACTCGCAGGTCTGCCGTCTCGTACATGGCAAAAAGGGCTGCACAGGCACCAAGGCGTGGCTTGCCAAGTTCCTCACCCCGGCGTTCATGAACGCGGTGTGCAAGCTGTACGACGTGCTGCGTCTCGCGCGCATGTCCGGTCACTACCCATGTGACGATCAGGTGCGTCCACTCGCGCGCGCCGCCCGCAGTGAGTCAGTGCCCATCCACTCGATCGAGCGCCCGCCCGACCGCTCACCCATCGGCCGCGCGCTCGCACCGTGCGCTGCGCGCGCGCACGTCTGACCGAGCCTGCACCGTATCTCCGCGCGTTGCGCTCTCGCAGAACCTCATGTACCACCTGAGCACGATGATCATGTGCATGCTCGGCAACACCGACCAGACCATCGAGGAGGACGCCAAGCTCGTGGACGACTCTCGCGTCGCGTGCACGGCGCTGCAACACTCGGCGTACCGCGTGGTCACGTGCGCCGAGCCGACCCCTTTTCACGCCGACGTGCGTCTCCAGGCGGCCTCCATCCTTTGCAAGTTCGACCGCGTCCAGTTCCACACGCTCCCGGAGTCGCTCTGCTCCGGCTTCGCGAGCATGCTCGACCAGCTGCTCCTCTCGGCGGGCCTGTTCAAGCTGCAGGAGCTGCTGATCTCGACGCTGCAGGTCTTCGCCAAGCACTCGGCCGCGTGCACCGACAAGCTGAGCGTGCTCCAAGCGCGCTACGCGCCCCTCGAGATCGACGAGCATGCCTCGTACGTGGCGCGCTTGTCGGGCGAGTCCAAGAGCCTGGGAGTCAAGAGCCAGTCGGCGCGCAAGCTGCTCGCGGCGCTCAACGTGGGCGACGTGAGCTCGCGCGTGCTGTCGCTTCGGCCGCTCGCGCAGACGAACTTCGGCGAGCAGTGCGCGTGGGGCTCGCGCCGCGACCACCTTGGCTGGTTCGACTTCAACCTCTCCACCATCGACATGAACTACGACCTGGGCAACCAGCAGACGTGCCGTCGCGAGCTCTTCCTCGACACGGAGCTCGAGTCTGGCGTGGTCGTCGAACCTGACGACGGCGAGCTTGAGCTGCGCGCGGGCCTCTCGCCGGTCGTGAGTGGCGCGCGCGAGGCGGGGCGCTACTACTGGGTGCGCTTCTTCGCCACGCCCGTTGCGATCCCACTGGAGCCTGTGCCCAAGGACCTCTCGATCGCCTTCTGCGTGGACGCGGCCGAGGTGGAGACGATCGCAGATCGAATCTTCCCCGCGCTGCCCGAGAGCTGGCGTCCGGTGCTGCTGCGGCTCCTCGACGAGCAGCGCGCACCCGCCAAGGTGCTTGAGCGTGCGGCCCGCAAGCAGTCGGTCTCCTCTGTCTCTCTCCCCGTCGGCAGCGGCGCGCCAGCTCGCTCAAGTGGCAGCGCGGGCAGCTCGGGCAAGGGCGGCGGTGCCAGCATTGGCGCGGGCGCAGTGCTGCTCGCCGGCGCGGGTGTCAAGAGCCCTGCGCCGCGGATGCAGCGCGACTTCGAGCCTCCGAGCACCGTTGGCAGCGCGCCTCGCACGCCAGCGCCGGCCACCGATGCCGGCGCGAGCAAGGTGAGCGCAACCAAGGGGCTTGCAGCCGGAGTAGGCAGTGGCGCCGACGGCAGCGGCTCAGGCGCCAAGTGGAGTGTCTTGAAGCTGGCCGCAGTCCGCAGTGGTGGCGCCAAGGGCGGCAGTGGCTGGATCGGCGCGGCGGCCATGCCGCGACTGAGCAAGCTGGCAGTAAGTGGCGACGCGGCCCCCTCTGCCACCAAAACCAGCCTTGGGCGCAAGATGAGCACGACCTCCCTCACGCTCGCGGTGCGCCTCGCGGTGGGCCTCGGGCGCACGCCGCCGCCCTCCTCGTTCAACGTGTCGCAGTCGGCGCTCTCGGACGTATCCGAGACCGAAGACCACGTCACCGCGCAGGAGCAGCTCACAGTGGCCGAGCGCGAGAAGAAGGCGTCCCCGCCCCCTTCCAAGCCGGCGCCACTGTCACCCCCTTCCAAGCCGGCGCCACCGTCGTCCGAGCACGACACGCAGCCGCTGCCCGCAGAGGACATGGGCGCGCCAATGGATGAGACTGAGCCGCCGCTCGACACCGCGGACGAGCACGCCATCGACGATACACCCGCCGCTGAGGAGGCACCGGCGCATGGCGCGGTGGAGGGAGCTGCGGAGGCTGACGAGCTTGAGGACAGCAAGCAGGCGCTCGAGGATCTGCTCGAGCGCATCCACCCGCTCAAGCTCGCTGAGCTGCGTGCGGAGCTCACCCGCGCAGGTCTCGACACCAAGGGCGGGCGCGAGGCCGTGCTCGCCGAGCGACTGCAGGAGCACCTGCGGTCGAAGCTCGCGGCGCTCGAGGCGGCGGATGGTGAGCTGATGGCGCAGCAGCAGGACGAGGAGGTCGACGAGAAGGCGCAAGAGCCGGCCATGGTCGATCGGGTAGCGATGGAGCGGGACGAGGAGTCCTCGTGCCCTCGAGGTGGCCAGGGGCATCGAATCGCCCTCTCCGCGGCGCTTAGCTGCCAAGTAGACCAGGCGGCCACGGCGCACGAGCAGCAGCGGCAGGCGAACGAGGCGGCCGAGGCTGCCGAAGAGGCTGCCGAGCGGGCAGAAGTCGAGGTGGTCGCAGTGCGCTTGGCGCGCGCTGCACGCTCCACGCGTGCGTCTGCCGCGCTCGGCCCGCCACGGCCTGCCGCTCCCGCGCTGCCGCCCAAGCTGGCGCCACCGTCGTACGAGCAAACCGCTGCGGCAGAGCGGTCGCACGTGCAGCTGACTCCGCTGCAGCTCGTGCTCAAGATGTGGAATGCGATGACCATCCCGCTCCACAAGTACGCTGCACCACTGTTCAGCACCATGCCTGCGCTCAAGAACCGTTTGGCGCCTCCGATCCACGGCGCCCACGAGGACAAGATTGCGGAGGTCAGCCGGTGTGAGAGCGGACCACAGCCGGTGAGTGAAGTGTGCCTGATTGCACCTAATGAGTGCCCCTCCTGAGTGCCTGATTGCGCCTGATGAACTCCAACCGTCTGCGGCTGATGCACCTGATGACCTCCTTCATCAGGTGCCAAGATGGCTGCAGAGGCCGGATCGGCTCCAGACTGTAGAGGAACTTCCACCAGACCTACCATCAGGACCTCCGGGGGATGTTCCTGGAGAGATGATGGTGGGAGTGGAGTTGCCGGAAGGACTGCCACCGCCAGATAAGGCAGCTGCTGGCGGCAGCGGCTTCAACCGGCACCCAGGAGGCATTTACGGCGGCCTCAGTGGCTTCAGCAGCAGTGGCTTCGGCAGCGTCCAGGGCTCGAGGCCAATGTCAGCCTTGGACGTGCCGCTGCAGCGTGCCCAGCCCAGACATTTGCTCTCGGATGGCATCAGCACTGGCGGCAATTTCGGCAGCTTCCAGACCACTCTCACCACTGTCTCCACTGATGTTTCGGACCCGGATCTCTATGCGTTCGATCTTGAAGGCGCGTGCGCCGCCGCCGCTGCCATGCGCCATAGCGGCGACAGCTTCGGTGGTCGAAGCGGTGGCAGCACCCAAAGCTCGCGGCCAATGTCCGCCTTGGCCGTGCAGCTGCACCACGCCCAGCCCGAACATATGCTCTCGGATGGCTTAGGTGGCGGCAGTAATTTCTGCGGCAGCGGCTACAGTGACAAGGCCGGTGGTGGCTTCTGTTCAGAGATGGGCGGAGCATGCGCGGGCGGGGCAGTTGGTGTCAGCACACTGGATACGGCTGAGACTGAGGAGGCCCGGCTCGTGCAAGCAATAGCTCTGTCCATGGAAGGCCAAGCAACTCGGACCTCTCTGGTGGCCCGCAAGGAAGGCAAGAAACGAGTCAACTCGACATCCCTTGGACGTGACTTAGTGCCAGTCGTTGACAGTGACGAGGATGGGGATGCAGCACAGCTGCAGAAGGCCCTTCGCCTTTCGCTCATGGACAGTGATGAGGAGGTGGAAGTGTACGAGATCCCACCAGAGCATTGGGCTGCCCACGGCGTTCCCGAGCATTGGGCCGCACAGCACAGCGTTCCCAGTGGCGTTCCCAATGGCGGCAGCAGCGGTGGCAGCGGCAGCGGCAGTGGCGTTCCCAGCAGCTGTGGCGACAGCGGCGGCAGTGGCGGTGTTCCCAGCAGCCATGTTGAGGCTGGGGCCCTTGTAGCAGCATTTGCTGCTGATGCTGCTGCTGTGCCAAATTGCCGGCCGATGGGCTCGCCAAATTTCACGACGCTGCTGGCAGGGCTGCAAGCCTGCCTGGAGCTCGCCCGCAGCAGCCACGTGGCAGGCCCGGATGTGGCGGCCGTGCAAGCCGGGGTGGCCAAGGCCCGTGAACTCTGCCTCAAAGGCTTTCGAGTTGAGACCAACCCAATGGGGTCCTCTGCGTTGCCCAACGCCGCGATCTGGAGTCTGCTCACGTCCTGGCCCTTGGCCCAACAGTTGGAGACAACTCGTAACCTAGCTGACGTGGGCATGAGCCGATTTCCGGCCCAGAAGGGCCCATATGTGTGCCACCAGGACGGCTCCACAGTGCCAACGTTCCAGACCGCCATGCTGGAGGCCGCCCTTCTCTCGCCGAATCCGCCAGACCCCCCCTTCACGGCGGTCCACCTCAATGACGTCTCCTTCGCGACCGTGTTTGACGAGAACGTGCAGGCGGGCAAGGGCTCGAGACCATCGACGTACAAGGAGCCGCCGAAGACGGACGAAATCGCCCGCGCCTGCGCCAGCGCCTCGGTGCTGCCCACGCTCTGCAGCCCAGAAAAGCCCGGCGCGCTCGCCCAGGGCGATAGCCAGCTGCAGGCTCTGCATCAACTTGTAGAGGATGGCTCCGTCGCCGCTGTCTTGCACGCCGGCCCCGCCGTCTACAAGCTCTTCGGCAAGAGCGTGGCCGAGTGCGAGATGACCCCGGGCCAGGCCAAGCACCTCTTCGGCCTCAAGCTGGTGCAGATGCCGGACAACACGTGCAAGCTCGTCGGCATCGTGGTATCCTCGCCCAAGCTCAAGGGCCCAAACGCAGAACCTGCGGCCGCTGTCCAGACCACGATGGGCGTGATCAACATCCTCCGCGTGCTGAGCGGGCTCGCGGAGATCCCGGTGGCGAATTCGCCGTTGTGGGGGCGCACGTGCCACGCCTCCCACGACGAGCTCGCCCGCCTCTCCACGCTCATGCCGCGCCTCGCCGAGGCCTTCAAGGCGGACACGACTGCTCAAGCCAAGGGAGGAGGTAAGTCTTGCACTGATTCCTGTGATAGATTCTCTCCTGTTCTCTCCTCTAACACCCATTCGCACACCATCGCCTGCTTTTTGCTCAGTGGCCCGTGCTATTGAGAGCAACGCAGCATTTGACCTACAGGTCACCTGCAATGAATGCAACGCAACAGCAACAGTGACGGCACGCCGAGTGGCTGAGTCATCTGGTGTAAAACCTTACAACCAGGTAACTTTCAAAGGCAGCCTTCACAGCCATGACTGCCCACTCTTCGGCATCGCAAAGCAAGGCAAGAAGGTACAATTTCCCACCCTGGGCCGCAGCTTCACCCTCTGTAACGGCGCCCTCACAGCAAAGCGAATCTGAAAAGTCAGGTTCGAAAAGCAGCCGATCCTACGGCTACGCGGGACCATCGCGACAGAATCGTGAGGTGGTGAAGAACCGGCCCGGCTGTAAGTTCGCTAGAGTGACCCCGGGACGGTGCAGAGCCGAGCAGCTCGAGCTGCGGGGAGGGGCCGAGGCGCAGGCGGTTTCAACCGGTACCCGCGACTGGAGAGGTCACGGGCTTGGTCACGGGCTTGGTCACGGGCTTGGTCACGGGCCGGCGTGCGGCGAGGCAGCGTACACGGTACAGCGTACACGGTACAGACGGCCGTGAGGCGGGGTGCGGGGTTTTCATGTTTTTTATTGGACCTTGGGCTCCATCGCAGAGCTAGGCTATGGGAAGAAGAAAGTGCCGGAAAAGAAAGCGCACTACTCTACTCCCTACTGAAACCACCCTCAGCTGCCTCAAGCGATTCTCACGCTCTCGCCCGTTCGCGATGAAGGGCTCGAACGCCTCGCGTTCGGGCTGGGCGTGCGCTTACGCTGTGGCTTAGCTCTCGACGCCCCTCCAGCGTTCCCTGTAGGCGCACGCTCTGCCGAGACACTGGGCGAGCCAGCGCGCGCGCTGTTGAGCGGCGAGCCGCTGCGCGGCGAGACGTTGCGCGGCGAGCCGTTGCGCGGCGAGACGTTGCGTGAGTTGACCCTCGAAGAGGATCGTGAGGATGGCCGCGAGTTGTCACGCGATGCGGCGCCCGTCTCGCGGCTGCTGTTCGGAGCGCTTGAAGTATCTCTGGCCGCCACTGGCGTCGTTGTCGGGGGCTCCTTGTCCTTGGCGCCACTCTTGGGAGGCCGTTTGCTCGTGCGCTTCGCCTTCGGCGTCTTGCAATGGTCATCAAGATTCTCGTCCACCTCCGCCACTGCCTTGGCAGCTTCGTACGCGGCAGCAGCCTTGGCGAGCGCCGCGGCGAGCGCTTCCTCTCCCGCTGCCCTGGGAGGCGGGGCCGCCTCCTTCGAGGTCTCCGTCGCTGCCGCCGGCACGCCCTTATCGAAGAGAATGGCGCCATTCTTGAGAGGCGCATTCAGCTTGGCGGCGGCGTTCGCGGCGACCACGGCCGCCTGCAGCGACACCTTTTGGCTCTTGTGGAGGTCTGTCTTCTGGAGATGGATCTTCCGACCGACCTCCGCATCTGAGGGGGGTGCGAACACGTCGAGCTGGTTGAGCAAGTTGACGGCCTGCGTGCGCAGCCACGTCTGAGGCCCCTTGGAGATCTCTTGGAGAGATTTCACAGCTCCGGCGTCGACGAGCTGCTGGCGCGCGTGCGCATCCTCGGCCAGGTTGCACAGCGCCGCGGCGGCGAAGCCCTGCGCCTCACTCTCGTTCCCGAGAAGGCTGACGAGCCGCGGCACCGCTCCGGCGGCGGTCGCGGCCGCTTGATGTGCCGACACGCCGTCTGTGAGTCCCCACAGTGCGCATGCCGCGTGCTTCTGGGCGTCGACAGATGACGCCTCGAGCAGCGCGACGAGCGGCGCGATGCCGCCCGCGGCCACGAGAGTCCCCTTGGTTGCGTCACCCTTGTGGCCGGTGCGTGCGAGGTCCGCGAGAAGCGCCGCTATGGGCTCCTTGGCCTCCGCCGAATCCGTGCGCAGCAGCAGCGCCACGAGTTTCGTCAGCCCACCCGCCTTGATGATGGCGCCCTTGGCCGCTGCAGTCGAGGCCACCTGCCAGAGCGCTCCCGCGGCGTGGTTGGCCGCACACAGACGCTCGGAGTCGAGAAGGGCCACGAGGAGAGCGATGCCGTTGCGCTCGACGATGCTCGTCTGCGCACTTGCGAGCGACGAGAGGTGCAAGAGCGCGCCCGCCGCCTTGGCCTGCGCCTCCATGTTGGACGCACGCAGCATCTCGACAAGTGGACCGACGCCACCCGCACTTGCGATCGCCGCGCGGTCCGAGGCCGCGCGTGCTAGGTCGGCCAAGGTGGCCGCGGCGGAGATCTGGGATTTGTTCGCGTTCGTGCCGTCGCCGAGCAGCCGCACGAGCGGCGCGATGGCGCCCGCCTGGGCAATCGCCGTGCGGTTGGCGGTCGAGCGTGCTGCGAGCATCGAGAGCGTCTCCGCAGCCTTCATCTGCGCCGTCGCGAGCCGGTACTCATCGAGCAGCTCAACGAGGGGCTGAACCACGGCGCAGCGCGTCTGCGGGCACGAGCTGGCCATGAGCACGAGCGCCGCCTGCGCGTAGAGCTGGGTTTCGTCACTGGGCGAGCCGATGAGCGACACGAGTCTTGGGATCGCGCCAGCTCGTGCGATGGCCACTTGATTTTCGGCGCAGTCGAGCGAGAGGGCGGAGAGGGCCGCCGCAGCCCATTCCTGTGTCTTGGGCGCCTCGGCCGAGAGCATCGCGACCAGCGGCGCCAGCCCGCCCGCGCGTGCGACGCTCAACTGGTTGTCGGTGTCGGCTGCCAGGTGCCAGAGTACGCGCGTCGCATTCTCGTGCGCGGCGCCCGACGTGGGGCACTTGAGAAGATCAACGAGCGCACCGATGGCTCCTTCCTCCGCGATGGTGATCTGGTTGACCGGATGGTCCTGCGCGAGCGCCGCGAGTGCGCTCGCCGCCCAGCGCTGCGCCTCGTCAGAGGGCTCCGCTGCCTGCAGCATCGCCACGAGCGGCGGGATGGCGCCCTCCTCCGCAATGAGAGTCTGCGTGTCTGCATTGCGGTTGGCGATGCAGGCGAGCGCCTGCGCTGCGAGCTCTGGAGGGCCGAGCGACGGCTCGCGAAGCCACGCGCCGAAGGCGGCCGTTGCGCCCGCGCGTGCCATCTCGATCTGCATGCTGCTCGAGCGCCCCATCGGGCCGCACGCGAGCTGCGTGAGCGCCGTGGCGCTGTGCCTCTTGGCGCCGTCGGTCCCGTCACGCAGCAGCCTCACCATCGGCCGAATGCCGCCTGACGCGGAGATTTCGAGCGAGTTGCGCGACCGAACCTCCTCATCGACGCCCGGGATGTCGGAGGCGAGGAGCGCGAGCACCGCCGCCGCGTGCTCTTGCGCGAGGGCGCTCAGCACGGCGCCCTCGGGTAGGAGCTCCTTGCCCGCGGCGGCGCTCGCCGCTGCAGCGGAGCTTTTGCGGAAGACTTCGACGACGGCGCGCGTGCATGGGGAGTGCGCGATCGAGCTCTTGGAGGCCGCGTCCGTCATCACCGCGAGCATCCAGAGCGTGTACTCTTGCGCCTCGACAGAGCCCTCGCGCAGCAGCGCGACGATGCGCTCGATACCGCCGGGCATCGTGGCCACCGTCACCTGCGACTCGGCGCTGCCCTCGGCGGCCATCTCGCGCAGGGTGGACGAGGCGCATTGACGAACCTCGGGCTCGGGCGCGCCGAGCAGTGAGATGAGCTGCGCCGTCACCTGAATCCGCACCTGCGGCGACCTGAGCGCAATCTGCGCGAGGGCCGCCGCGGCGGCGACCATGGTGCGCGGCGCGCCGGGCGCGCCCGCCTTGGCAGCCTTCTGCATCTGAAGGGCCAGCGCAGGGATAGCGCCGGCCTTTGCGAGTGCGGCGCGATTGTTCGAGTCGAGCGAGAGTCGGTGCACCAGATTCGTCATCTCGCCCTGCGCCTCGGCCGTCGCCTTCGAGCCCTCGCCCAATTTGGCAACCAGCTCGCTCGACACGGCGCTTTGGTTGGCGGAGTTGGCCTGCACAAGAGTGAGCAGCGCTCCAGCGGCCTGCTCCCGTCCTTGGGCGGAGCCACGCTCGACAACTCCCACGAGCGCCGCAACGCCCTTGACCTCAGCGATGATGGTCCGGTTCGTCGCGAGGGATGCGAGGCTATAAAGTGCACCCGCGGCGGTCTCTTGAGTGGGCACGTGGCTGCTCGACAGCAGACCCACGAGAGGCGCCAGTCCGCCCGAGTCCGCAATGCGCCGCTGGATGGCGGGCAGCTGCGAGGCCAAGGACCATAGGGCTCCGGCGGCCTCCCGTTGCACTGCCGCCTCAAAGTCCTTGCTGAGCAGCGCGTATGAGCAGCGGCACGCCGCCCTCAGCGGCGATAGCCTCCTGGTTGGCGGACGAGCCATCCGCCATGCTCCAGAGTGCGCATGCGATCTCGCGCCGCAGGAGATTGCTGCTGAGGGAGCGCGGCGTGTGCAGCGGCGTGTGCAGCGGCGTGTGCAGCGGTGTGTGCAGCGGCGTGGCGATGGGCGTGCCCCCAACAATCATCACTTCGCGGCACGCGCGGAGTGAGCCTAGCGCGGCTGTGACGCCGTCGGGCAGGTAGTCGAGGCATGTGCATCGTAGCAGGCGCACGAGCGACACGAGGGCGCCGTGAGCCGCGAGGGCCGCTTGGTTGGCCTCGTGCGCGCGCGCAAGCCGGGAAATAGCGCGGGCGGCCTTCGTGCCCTTGCTCTCGTCCACCTCTCCTTCCGCATTGAGCAGCTGCACGAGCATGCTCGCGATCTCGCTTTGGTTGGTGCTGTGCCCGAGGGCCATCGAGGCGAGTGCGCTCGCAGCCTGCGCCTGCGCACGCGTGCCTCCCGCTCCAAGCATGGCGATGAGCGGCACGATCGCGCCCGCCTCGGCCGAGGCGGTCTGATTGGGCGGATGGCTGGCCGTGAGCGCCCACAGGGCTGTCGCTGCCTCCTCCTTGGCGTCCTCTGCGCCCGCGTCGCGAATGATGGCCACGAGCGGCTCGATGCCGCCCGCGGCGGCGACGGCCGCCTGGTTTGCGGGATGGTTCGCCACGAGCGCCGCCAGCGCGGTCGCGGCTTGGGCCGCGGTGCTGCCTTGGGTGCGGGCCGCCGCCGCATCGAGCAGACGGACGAGGGGCTCTATGCCCCCCGCGCGCGTGATACTGCCCTGGATCGAGTGTCCTCCGACAGCCAGCGCAGCGAGGGCAACGGCCGCCTGGCGCTGCGCGCCTGCGTCGTCGGTGCACAGCAGCTGCACGAGCTCGGGGATCGCTCCAGCGGCGGTGACGGCCGCTTGGATGGCCGCATGACCGACCGAGAGGCTCCAGAGTGCACCCGCCGCGGCGGTCCGTGCCCGGAGGGGTCCAGTGGCGCTCAAGAGTTTCACAAGGATCTCGACCGCTCCCTCGGCTGCCACTCGAGATTGGATCTCGGTCGAGCGGCGCGCCACGTCGCACAGGACGTCCGCGGCGTTCACCTGCGCCTCCTCGCTCTCCGCGCTCAGCAGTGCCACGAGGTAGCGAAGGCCGCCGTGCGCCACGATGGCGTGGGCGTTGGCCTCGTCGTCCCGGGACAGGCGCAGGAGCACTTGAGCGCCGAGCTCCTGCGCACGCAGGCTGGTACGTGCCGAAGCGGCCTCAAGGGCGCCGCCGCCGCGCAGCTGCACGATCAGCCGTTGCACCGCGCCCGCGTGGGCAATCGCGCGCAGGTTGTCCGGCTGCTCGGACAGGCCGAGGAGCATGCACGTGACATGCTCCTGCGACTCGGCCGTTCCAGAGCCAAGCAGCGCGACCAGCCCAGTCGCGATCGCGAGTTGGCTCTTCGGGTCGTTGGTGGCCAGGCAGGTGAGCGCGCCGACGGCCTCACTCTTGGCCTCCATCGAGCCTGAGCCTAGAAGTGCGACGAGTGGCGAGATGGCACCCGCATTGACCACGCGGACGGGGGCGCCCTCGTTCTCGTCGGCGAGCTTCCAGAGCGCGCGCGCCGCGCGCCGCAGCGTTCCGTCGGGTCGGTCGACCTCGAGGAGCCCGACGAGCTTCTTCGCGATGGCCGCCTGGTTGTCAGCATGGCCGCGTGCGAGGTGGGTGAGTGCATCCGCCGCAAAGATGGTGCCTTGCAACGTGCCGTCGTCAAGGAGCTGAACCAGAGGCGCGATGCCGCCCGCCTTGGCGATCGCCACTTGGCTGGATGGGTCGTTGGCCAGGTGCCACAGCGCCGAGGCGGCGCGCTCCTTACCGGCTTGGCTGCCCGACTGCACCAGGCTCACCAGCGGCACGATGCCGCCCGCCGCTGCGATTGCGTTCAGCCTGTCGCCGGGAGGCGGCTTCCAATCAGTGCTGGCAGTGCTCTGCGCCGAGCCCAACAAAACCTCGCTCGGGGCCTGCGCGATGGGCGAAGGCAGGAGCGGTGCCTCGCCGTGGAAGACGGATTTCATTGAGGGCTGGAGCGCCAGCGGCGGGATCGGCACTGGTGGCAGGGGCGAGGCTGGTGGTGGTAGGCTCTCCTCAGGATCTGTCGTCTCATCCGCCAGCATCGACTCGAGCCCGATGCCCGAGTCGCGTGCTCGCCGTTCACGTTCGAGGATGGCGCCCTTTGCGAGGTCTGAGATGACTGCCGCCGCCGTGTCCTGCGCGGCGGGTGAGCCATTCCTGCTGAGCGCGACGAGCTCCTCGACCGCACCGCACGCCACGAGCACACCTTGGCTCTCGAGCGATGCGCACAGATGCCAGATGGCACGGGAGGCCGCCTCTTGCGAGGCGGCCGAGCCCTCGCGGATCAGGCGCAGCAGAGGCGGCACGCCGCCCGCGGCGAGAATGGCGCTCTGCATCGCGCTGTCACCGTACGCCAGATCGGCGAGCGCCAGAGCGGCTTCCTCGCGCGCCTCCACGACCTCACGCTGCTGCGCTTGCTGCTGCGCCGCGTCGGTACGCGAGGGACTCGCAGCGTTGGCAATGGCCTGCCAGCGCTTCTGCGACGGACTCCCCTTGTCCGATACGCGCTCCTTGTCGGGCACGGCGTGTTGGGCACGATGCTGCTGCTGCTTCTCGACCTTCTGGGCGAGCGCGGCCTTCTCAGTGGCACGTGCCTTGACCATGGCGGCGATCGCCACGCTCTGCATATCCAAAATCGAGTTGGTCTCGCCGTTCAACACCTCGATGCTGTCTTTGGAGCCGACAATGGACGAGATCAGGTCCCACATACGCCGTGCGAGACCCTTATTTGGGATGGCCCAGAGCATCGCGATCAGCCGGTCGATGCCCCCGCACGCGAGGATGAGCTGCCGACGAGCCGCGCCAGGCTTCGCGCCGCTCGCCGCCTCCACGGATGCCTCCATGGCCTTGACGCCGCCGTCGTTGGCGCACTCGGCTTCGTCACGCGCCAGCTGCGACAGCGCACGCGCCGCCACCTCAGGCGTACCGGCCACGTGGCTACCGAGCAGATGCACGAGCGCCTGGATCGAGCCCTCCGCGCCAAAGGCGATGGCGTCGCGATGCGCGGGCACTGAGCCAATGTCGGCCAGCGCCGACGCCGCGTGCTGCTGCGCGGCGTGGCTGCCCATCGAGATCAGCTTCGTGAGTGGTGCGATGCCGCCCGCGACCGCCACCGCATGCGCCGAGAACGTCGTCAGGCGTGAGATGACGACGGCGCCCACGTCGACGAGGTGGGGATGCTCTGACGAGAGCAGGTGCACAAGCGGCGCCACGCCACCCGCCGCCTCGATCGCCTCGACGCCTTCGAGCGTGGCGGCCAGATGGAAGAGCGTGCGTGCGGCGTAGGCTTGCGCCTGCTGCTCGGCCTTGATGATGAGCTCAATCAGAGGAGGGATGGCATCGAGCTGCACGATGGCTGCCTGCAGTGTGGCGTTGTTCGCCACGATCGAGAGCACGGCGTGCGCCGCCTCGCGCTGTGCATCCGGATTGCCCCCGAGCCAGCGCGCATCGGCGCTGCCCGACAGCCACGCTATGAGGGACGGCAAGCCGCCCGCCTTGGCGAGGGCGAGCTGATTCGCGGGGTACGCGCCCTCATCGCACACCATGCCGACGGCCCGGAGCATACGCACGGCGCCCGCGCCCGCCATTGCCACTCGGCTCGACAGCCGGGCCACCAGCAGCTTTGCGATCGCCTCGCGGTTCTCCGGGTGCTTGGTCGCGAGCGACACGAGCGCGCCAACGGACGCGATCAGCGACGCTTCGGTGCCGCCGCTCACCAGCAGACCGACGAGCGGCTCGACGCCGCCAAGTTTCGTCACGGTGGACTTATTGGGCGCATGGTCATCACACACCGCCCAGAGCGCGCCGGCGCACATCTCCTTGACGAGCGGCGCGCCCTCGCGCACGAGGGACGTGAGCGGCGCGATGGCACCCGTCCGCGCAATCGCCGCCTGGTTGTCAGCGTGCGCCTCGGCCAGGGTGCCGAGCGCGCACGCCGCGTTGGCCTGCATGTCAGAATTCGGCGAGCCGAGCATCGCGACGAGCGGTTGGATGGCGCCCGCGTCGGCGAGCGCAGTCTGGTTGAGCCGGTTGCCCTTGGCGAGTTGCGACGCGGCAAAGGCGGCGAGTGCGTAGAGCTTCGATGCGATCCCAATGTCGGCCCCCTTCTCCTGCTTGCCATTCGACTGGGACGCAATGATCACGCTCGCCAGCAGCGGGATGCCGCCTGCCTTGGCGATCTCCTTCTGGATCGTGCGGCGCGAGGCGAGCTGCGAGATGGCCCCGATCGCCCTCTCTTTGGCCTTCGTAGACGACGAAGTCTCGAGGAGGGACAGCAAAGGTGCGATGCCGCCCGCTTCGACGATCGAATCGCGGTTGGCGTCCGAATCGGATGCGAGGTTGGCGAGGGCGGCAGCCGCTTGCTCCTCTCCACCCGCCTCGCTGCCCTTGTCATACAGCATGCCCACGAGCTTGTGAATGATCAGCTCTCGGTTGCTATTCTCAATCGAGAGGCGGACGAGCGCGCCCTCGGCGAACTCGCTCGTCAATGGGTTGGCGGAGCCGAGCAAGAGCACGAGGTGACCTATCGCGCCCGCCTCGGCGATGGCGATCCGGTTGTCTGCGTCGTGCGCGAGCGCATGCAGAGCCCCCGCCGCGGCCTCCTGCGCCGCCGCGCCGTGCTCGCCCGTGAGCAGCGACACGAGGGGCGAGATGGCCCCCAGATTGCGCGATGGCACCAGGGGTGCTCGCGTTGGCCACAGCGATACATGCGAGGGCCGCGGCCGCGCCAGTCTTGGCCGCGTCCTCACCATCGTTGAGCAGCGCGACGAGCGGCGTGATGCCGCCCGACTCGACGATGGTGTCGCGGTTGGCTGCGAGGCGAGCGAGAGAGGCGATTGCGCTCGCTGCGTGCACACGCGCCGCAGCCGTCTCCTTGCCATCGCGGCAGTTGACGCCCTCGACAATGTTCAGGAGCGGCGAGATACCTCCCTCGGCCGCGATCGCCGCCTGCGCGGCCGCCGAGCCGTTCGCGAGCCGTGCCAGCGCGGCCGCCGCCTGCTCGCGTTGCAGCGAGCCACTCGTACGAAGCACGGCGAGCAGTGGCGCCACGCCTCCGACCTCAAGAACCGTGGCCTGCTTCGTGCCGTCGATCGCGAGCGAAAGCGCCCACAGCGCAAAGGCGCGTGCGTCGGCGTCACTCGTCTTGAGCAACTCGACCAGCTCACTCGCGCTGCTGGCCGCCGCGATGATCTCAACGCTTGCATCGTTCTCTCGTACGAGCCGCCACAGCAGCTCCGCGGCGGCCTTTCGCGCCTCGACCGCTGAGGACGGAGCGAGCAGCCCCACGAGTAGTGTGGTCACCCCATGCTGATTCGCCGCATTCTCGATGGCCAGATGCGCGAGTGCATGCGTTGCATGCACCCGGCCGCGCGCGCCGCCGCTCGCGAGCAGCGCCGCAAGCGGCGCAAGGGCGCCCGAGGCGGCGATCGACACGCGGTTCGCCTCGCTCGCCTCCGACAGGATCCAAAGGGCACCGGCCGTCTCGACACGGATCGCCTCGTAGTGCGCGGTGCGGGCGGCCTCGAAGTCTTCGGCCGCGGACGCCGCGTTCAGCCGCAGTCCGACGAAGCCGTCCGACGTAGTGGTGCTGGCTACTCCGCTCGCCACATGCGAGGTGGCCTGGCGCAGGAGCATGACGAGATTCGAGATGCCTCCGAGCTCAGTGAAGGCCGTTTGGTTGTCGGCGTGCCCTCGGCACGCCTCGCACACGGCGAAGGCCGCCATCGCCTGCACCGGCAGCGTGCCCGACGCCAGCAGCCCCGCAAGTGAGGGGACCCCTCCCATTCTTCCGACCGCGTCCTGATTGTCGCGGTGATGCGCGCAGAGCCGTCCGACGGCCTCGGCCGCCTGCGCCTGCGCCTGTGGGCTGCGGCTCGCGAGCAGTGCGAGGAGCGGCCCGATGCCACCCGCCTTGGCGATCGCCGTTTGCGTCGGCGGGTGGTCACGCGCGAGATTCGATACGGCCGCGGCCGCCGCCACCTGCGACGTCGTATTGATCGACGTGTTCAGCAGCTCGAGCAGCTTGGCGATACCGCCAGCGGCACTGATGGCTTCGACGTGCTCTGAGCAGCTGCAAAGGCTCGCGATCGCCCACGCGGCGGTGTTGCACGTCTTGGCGCTCGAGAGCATTCGAAGCAATTCCTCGACGGCACCCGCGCCAACGAAGGCCGCCTCCGCATCGAAGCTTGCGCGCGACAAGTTGGCGATCATGGAGGCGATGTGCTCCCTGGCATCCGTGTTGCCCTGCTTGAGCAGGCGCACGAAGGGTGCAGTCACGTTCGTCTTGATCAGCTCGGGCGCGTGCTCCTCCGAGAGCCCGAGCAGTGCACTCGCTGCGGCGGCCACAGCTCCCATGGAGCCGACCTTGAGCACCTGCACCAGCGGGCCGATTGCGCCGCCCTTTACGATGACGGCCGAGTGACCCGCCGCCGCGAGGCTCGCCAGGCAGCTGGACGCGTACAGCTGGCCACCGTCGGTGCCGGAGCTCAGCATCCCGATCAGCACAGGCAGCACGCCCACGCCGAGGGCGACGGCGCTGGCATCATCCTCTTGGTTGCTCACCAGCACACACAGCCGCTTGGCAGCTCGCGCTTTATGCTCTTGCGGCGCATTCTTCAGGTCGCGCACGAGCGAGTGCACCTCGATGGACGAGGACGTCTCGGCCTTGCGCATTGGGCGTTGAGTCGACTTTTGAAACGAAAAAAGCGATCACTCAAAAAGCCTCGTGAAGAGAGGAAAGGTTTGCTCAAGGGGCTCCCAGCCCCTTGGTTTGCTTGAGCCCTGTGGCCTCGACAGACCTCGACAGACGTCAGACCTCGAGAGAAACTTGACAGACCTCGACAGACCTCGACAGACAAGTCCAATGTAACCCCGCCGCCCGACCTCGGACGTTTCCTTCGAGCTTCGTTTCCTCCTTATTTCCTCGCGCGTTAGCTTGTACTCATTCGCAAGAGAAGTTCGTGCAACGTCTTTTTTGTGAGCACTTCGTGCAGCGTAAGGGCCTTCGACCCCGGCCGGTGCGATGAATCATATTGGTGAATGCATGCAATTTTGTTACATACATTCCCATTGGAGGGGTGTTTGTGTCTGTCTTTCTGACAACTCGTTGTCGCAAGTTTTCGTGCACATCGCAAGCCCTGTCTCATCCCGGGCCCCCTTGCACTGTCCGTTTGGTGTCCGCCCGCCAGATCAACAGCGTAGCGCTGGCTAGATAGCGTCGATCGATCGATGGGCACACACAGAATGGAAATCGATGAGGTCGAGGAGGACGAGGACGAGGAGGACGAAGGGCACACGCTGCTCGGACGCGGCGCAAAGCATGACACGCCAGGCCGCCCCCCGCCGCAGCAGCGCGGCAGCATCGTCACCTTCGTGCTCCTCTGGTACACGGCGAGCACTGCGCTGATCTTCATCAACAAGTGGGCGTTTGGCGTGGCGCGCATCCGCTTTCCGCTCATGGTGACTGCGGCGCATCTTGCAATGAAGACGGTGCTCGCTGCGCTCACGCTGTGCCTTCAGCTGGGCTCGCTGCCCACCATCAAGCACACGCACACAACATGGGTGGCCTTTGCGTGTGCGGGTTGTGCCACGGCGACGGACATTGCGCTGTCGAATGCGTCCTTCATGTACGTCACGGTGACGACCTACATCATCGTCAAGAGCTCGGTGCCGGCATGGATACTGTGCTTCAGCTTATGCCTCGGCCTCGTGAGCTGGCGACCGAGCTTGCTCGCGGTGGTGGCGCTCCTCGTGTCGGGCATCTGCCTGGGCGCGTTGCCGCTTGACAGATGGTTCATCAGCGCGGCGGTGCAATGGCCAGAGCTGAGGGCCATGCCCGACTGGGCCGAGATCGAGATCGAGCGCGGTGTGTGGGCATCTCTTGGCCTGGGTGGCGAAGCCGTCGGCTGGACTAGCGGATTGCAGCTGCTGCCGCCGAGCACCCACACCCACACATCAGCCGATGTGACACAGAAGCCGTTGACGAAGCATGAACCGGGCTTAGCGAGAGCCGTAACGAGCGGCGCAGTCGATGCCGCTGCGCCTTACGACTCGCCGCCCCCTTCAGTCGAGGCGCCCGCCGCCGTCGAGACCGCCGCCGCCGAGACCGCCCCCGCCGCCGGAGGCGCCGCCGGCTTGGTGAGCGTTGTGGTGAGCGTGGCCACGGGCGCCGCCACGGGTGACTTGGCGATCGGGGCGATCGCCGCGGCCTGGCGGGGCGACTTGCCACCGGTCCAGGTCCCGGTCCCTCTGGTCGGAGATGGTCGAAGATTGGGTATGGAGTCACGTGGCGCGGTCAGTGGCGCGGTGTTGGCGGGCGAGCACGCGGCGGAGGCTGTGCAGCGTCAAGAGCACATGGTGGGCGTCGTGATGGTGCTCATTGCGGCGCTGTGCAGCGGGTTGCGCTGGGCCACCCTGCAGCTGCTCCTGCAAGCGCCAGTCGACGCGCAGCGAGGACCGAGGGAGCAACTAGAGCCGCTCTCGCCGCTGCTGGTGACTTTGCGCACCGCTCCTTTTGGCGTGGCGCTGCTCTTGCCACTCGCACTCGTGCTCGAGTACGATGAAATGGAGACCTTCGGACGTCGTGCAGCCGCCGCAGGCTTGTCGTCGGTCGAGATGGACGCTGCCGTCGTCGACGAGTCCACCGTTCAGCCTCAGATGGCCTTCGGGGCGCTGCTGGCGCTGCTGGTAGGCGGGGGCATGCTCGCGTTCCTCATGCTACTGTGCGAGTTGCGCGTGGTGCAACTCGCATCCGGACTCACGCTCTCGGTGCTTGGGGTTCTCAAGGAGGTGCTCACGGTGGGGGCGTCTGTCATCCTCTTTAGCGACACGATCACAACGCTCAAGGCCGCCGGGCTCGGGCTGTGCGTCATCGGCATCGGCCTCTACCAGCGGATACAGCGATCACCCGATGATTGCACTTGATTAATGCGGATACACAGCGATGACTCGATGGCGGACGGCGGAGTTGTAGTTGCATGCGGTAAAGCCCTACTCCTAAGAGTGAGTAGCTACGTGCATCACAGCTGTATCGGTGGGGTTAAAAGACATAGGACAGGCCGGACAGGTTAAGTCAGGTATCAAGTCAAGTCAAGTTTCACGTACATTGTACATAAACAAAAGACCGAAAACCCGTAAACGGTACTGTAAAAGGAAGCCTCGACTTGAGTCTTGACTTTACTTGACTGGACTTGAAGTCAGGTGCCTCCACAGGCTGAATGCGACAGTGCGACACTCACTCTTGCGCTCTCGCGTCTCGTGCTCTCTTCGGGAATCGATGGAGAGGGCGGAGGGTATTCAAAGAGGCGACACGTCGCTCGACTTGACCTTGCTAGCATGCTTATACCTTGATGCCGACATGAAACGTAGTTTTTGAACCCTTGACTACAGACTTTCAGACTGTAAGTTGACTATTTGGACTTCACAGCCACAGTGGTCATAATTCGACACCCAAGACACCGGGCCGGCGTACATACGGATGCGGTTACCACTAGCTCGGGGACCCATGGACTCCCTTTTCACTTCACACTTCGGCATGCTTCGGGGACTCCGCGCGTCTTAGCGCGTCTAGGATTCCAACTAGGAATTTCCTACCGGTAAAAAGACACCGGGGGGAGCCGGGACACACACGGGACACACGGGACACGCGGACGCACAATAACTGTATCGTGGAGCCTGTGTTTGGGGGGCTTGGGCCCGCAACGTAGCGATCGGCCGAGGCACCCGTCGTTTCAGAAGTCAGAAGAGG
>JWZX01003325.1:0-78216 GCA_001275005.1 Chrysochromulina tobinii | reverse complement strand
TGTATCCCGCATGTCGCCTTCGTATCAGATACATCTCTCTCTGGATGCATTTGAGATACATGTATCCCGCATGTATCCCGCATGTATCTTGATGACCTCTGAGGATACATGTATCCCGCATGTATCCCGCATGTATCTTGCGCATCTGAGATACGTACTTCTCCGGATACATTTGAGATACATGTATTCCTCATGTATTCCTCATGTATCCCGCATGTATCCTCCATGTATCCTCGAACCGCTGCAGATACATGTATCCAATATGTATCCCGCATGTATCCCACATGTATCTCTTATGTATCCTACGTGCTTTCCTCCTCGCAGGTGTGCCTACCTTGCAACAGCTACAGGGGCGCGAAAAGGAGATGAAGAGGGCGAGGACTGCTGCCGTGCAGCTCGACCAGCTCAGCATTGACTTGAAGAACCTGGCTCTCACATACTTTCAGCCCATGCCAGAACCACTGACCCTGATGCCACCCTCGGGCACACAGCTAGCGGCCCAGCAGACGGAAAGAAGGCGGGGCTCATGGGGAACAATCGAAAGGCACCGGTGCCAGCCCTTCAACGCGAGCCCCAAGTGGAGCCCGACTCGAGCGACGAAGAGGCGGAGCGCCTTCAGCTCCTTGGACAGCAGGGCAAATAGAACGAGCCCAAGATAAGTATCCTTGATGTATCTGCTGTGTATCTCGAGCGTATCTTGTGTGTATCCAGCGCGGCTCGGACGAAGCGTCCAAGATACATGTATCGTGATGTATCCTGAGTGTATCCTGAAGTGTCGTCATGACGCGTTCAAGATACATGTATCTTAATTTTGTATCCCGGTGTATCCTGATGTATCGTGATGAAGAGTCCAAGATACATGTATCCTGATGTATCCTGACATGTATCCAGTGTGACACCAAGGAAGCGCCCAAGATACATGTATCGTAATGTATCTCATGTGTATCCAAAAATGTAGCTTGGACTCGTTTGGGATACGTGTGAAATACATGCACAATGTGAAGGATATGTATTCTCTTGGAAAGTTGGAATGTAACAGATTATGTAAGATACATTTGAGATACATCAGGATACATTCGGGATACATTCGGGATACATGTATCCTTCAGGATACATGCAGGATACATGCAGGATACATAAGGATACGTATTGTATAGGAAACCACCCCCAATTTGTATAGGAACCCCCCCCGCACCCGTAAAAAGACACCGAACAAGGTACCTAGACATGTTGAAAACCAATGAGATGTTGCAGTAAAGCTCAAGCGTATAGTAGACGGCGTCAAGGGTCGGAACCGAACCCGCACCCGGCGGCAGCAGCGCTTAAGCACAGCGCTTGGCAGCGCGCCAAGCGCCGCTCCTGCGGGACGCGCCGCGGCGGCCCACACGCCACGCACCTCCCGCGCCTTCTCCTGAGGCGCCCCCTGACGCCCCACCCGCCGGCCGGCGTCTTTTCACTTTTGCTTATTTATGCGCGGACGTCGAGAAACGTCGGCGGTCTCGGCGCGGAGCGGATGCGCGCTTGAATCATTCCCGCTTGCGCGGACGCGGCGGCGCGGATGCCGCAAACTCTCGTCGGCGTCGGGTGCGTCGCAATCGGCGCTGAACACTCTACCTCCCGTGTCCGAAACCCGACGGCGGGCCGGTCCTCATAACGGCAAACTCGAACACTCGACTCTACACTGCGACGGTGCGGCCGGGGCCCTCAAAGAACAATCTAACGGAAATACCCGAACGGGCCGGACGCCTGGTTCGCCTCGGGGGGTCGCCATCGAGTCGCCATCTCACATGTGGAGATGTGGTGGTTAGGGAGGCTATAGGGAGGTACAGGGTATCTCTCTCAGGTCTATCGAAGCGTTGTATAGCCGTGCAATGATCGTCCGTCAAGAGGCGTCGCTCTGCGCATCGGGCGCCTCAAGTCGGCCGGATCTCGCCCAGAAAGATCTGCCGATCATTCCCACACGAGCAAAGGATGGGCTGGGTCGGATGGAAGCCAACCTCGTTCACGGAGCCCGTGTGCCCGGGCAGCTTGTACCTGAGATGAGGGAGGTCATCAGAGGTCATTAGAGGCCATCAGAGGTCATCAGAGGTCATCAGAGGTCATCAGAGGCCATCAGAGGCACTCAGAGGCGCTCAGAGGCCGACGAGAGGCCATCAGACGTACGAGATGCGGCGCGTGCCCACGTCCCACACATAGACGAAATGGTCCGCCGAGCCCGCGGCCACCTGTGAACCGTTCACACTCCAGCTCGGCCTCAGAAGGCCCTTCTCGTAATTGTGCGAGGCGCCGAGAAAGTGCTTCGTGCACCGATCGGCGGTCGCGTACGGCTTCACGTCCCAGCAGCGCACCACATTATCCATCGCATTTGAGAGTAGTGACTGGCCGTCGTGAGACAGGCTCAGGCCGCTCACGATGTCCGCATGCCCGTTCAGCTCGTGCTGCACGGATCCGGGGCGGCGCAGGTCATACCAGCGCACACGCCCGTCGAGGCTGCCGGTGAAGAGCGCCATCCCGTCGTGCGACACGCACGTCGCCGTCACTGCGTACGGGTGCGTGATCGTGTGCTGGCAGGTGCGAACGCGCGCATCCCACACGCGCGCGCTGCGGTCGTCCGAGGCTGTCGCGAGCACCGACGAGTCGCGCGACGGGCAGAGCGAGTTGACCACCGCCGTGTGGCCCCTGAACTGACGGATGCGCGCGCCCGTCTTCGCGTCCCAGAGCGCTCCCGTCTTGTCGGCGGAGCAGCTGAAGGCAGTCTCGCCGTCCGACGCCCAGTGAACCTCGAGGACGGCGTTGGAATGGCCTTTGAAGTTCATGGTGTTATCGCACTCGCCATATGTGTCCCAAAGCAGCAGCATCTTGTCTTGACGAGCCCGAGAGCCACGTGCTGCCCGTCAGGACTGAACTTGCATGACAGCACCGCACCCGCGTGGCCCGTCAGCAGCATGATGGGCGCGAGGAGGTCGCTCGTGCGCGCCGGCCCGGCGGCAATGAGCGCCCCGCCCTCCGCACCCGCTGCGACGAGCGCGCCGCCACCAGGATTCGCGCGCTTCTCGGACGGTGCCGCCACGAGTGTCGTGTCGTCGCAGCCGCGCTTAGTCCCCGCAAAACTCATCGTCGCACGGGCGGGCACGCTGCACGGGCACGCGGGCTAGGTGGGGCTTCATTCACATTCACACCCAATCATTCACATTCACATCACAACCAATCACAACCCCTAGAAAAGAGCCCCGCTCCTGACTCGCTGACGCTCCGCCGCCGACGCGCGACACAGGAGAGCTTCGCACGTCCAGCCACCACCAGTCTGGACCACAGTTTCGGACCCCTCTGTGCACTGTGGAGGAGTAATAGAACGGAACGACGAACGAGATACGAGTAGTAATATACGGTCGCTGCGCTGCGGTGCCCTGAGTTGCGTAACGGCGAATACTTTATGTTCAAGACCTCGTGGATTATGTTCCACTAATAAGGCACCCCCACGCATGACCATCCTGTGTGCCCATGTCCAATTGCTTCATGTGTCTCTCATCATGCCATCAAGCCGCGTCATCGTGCTCAGCTCTTGCGTCAGAGGGTCCTTCCCGAAACGGGAAGGTCAATCTTCTTGCGCTCGGCGTCGAAGACGGGGGGCACGCCCATGCGCAGCTCGGCCAGTGGTTTCTCAGCCCCTTCGTAGCTGTAGCAGAACTCGACGAGCTCGTCCACGAACGCCGTCGCCGCGATCGCTGCGGCGTTGGCATCCGCCTTCACTATTGCCGCGCGTATGTCGGCGCTCTTCTTGACAAGTGATGCAGCCTGGGTCTGCAGATCTCCGGTGAGCACGAGGTTTGCGAGCGCGTCGGCGGCTTGTGAAATTTTGGCGCCGTCGGGCACCTTGTTCTGGGTGATGAGCGGCAGTGCGCCGGATATGACGTCCACCGACGGCTTGATATCTGCAGCGACTGGTGCACCAGCCAGCTCCTTCAACGCGTTGGTAAGCTTCAGTTCATTGTACGACGAAAGGCCACCCGAGCCCTTCAGCTCGGTAGCGTCCCGTGCCCTTTTGGCCACGAATTGCTCTTCGGCGATCACCGGCGGCAGAATGGCAACAGCGGCAGCTGCGGCAGAAGCTCGGCTCACGCCGTGCAAGAGTGTGCGGCGGTCGAGCGGCTGGATGGTGAGGCCCGCGATGAGTGTTGAGGCGACGACGAAGAGGGCCGACATTGGTTGTTTGGTTCACCAATTTCATAGCGAAAAGGTCAACCGCAGAATAGCCCACTCCAAAGCTACGCGTGCGCGTGCGGGCGATGTACGGGCCCCTCAAAGCTCAAGCCGTGTCCAGGGCCTGTCGGCTGCCCTTCTTCAGGGCCCCGCCCGAGCCCGCGCGTCCGCCCCGTACCCGCTTGGGTGGCGGCGAGTGCGGCACGTAGTCGCCGGCGCTGCTCCCGTCGAGCGGTCCGCGGGGCGGCTCGTACCGCAACGCGCCCAGCTCGACGAGCGCGGACAGCACAAGCCACTGCCCTTTCCAGTCGTGGTACCCCATCTTGCCCGACTGGTAGCGCGACTGGTTGAACCGGCAGTCGTAGTAGTGGTTGCACAGCTTCATGGCGGAGGGCTCACTGACATTGGCAAAGCCGTAGAGCGAGACGCGCGCGCACATCGCGAGCGCGAGCCCCACGCCGATGAGCCCCGTACTCGGGCGAACCGGCCCCGATGACTTTCCGCCCAATGACACCTGGATCGCCGCCATCGCTGTGGTGAGCACTTGCATGCAAGGGAAGGTCATCAGTGGCAATCAATGTACCTGCTCCTCCGACTCGCGCCGTGGTGAGCACTTGCATGCAAGGGAAGGTCATCAGTGGCAATCAACATACCTGGATCGCCATCATCGCAGACGTCACGAGGGGACTGACGAGCAGCGGCGTGCTTGGGCGGCCGCGCGCATCGCGCGCGCGCCCGCTGAGCGCCTCGTTGAAGCACGTGCCCAGCCACGGGTTGAAGCAGTACAGCGCCGCCTCCTCCTCAGATGCCAAGCCCACACGGGTCCGTAGCTGTGAGCGCCACGGCACGTGCGAGGCCACCCACAGGCTCGTACGGTTGCCCACGTCGGCGGCGTACTGGCCGCCGGTGGGTGCGGTGTTGAAACGCACCACGGCATCGTGCGCGTCGATCAGCTCGCCCTGGCGGCTGCCCTTCAAGCCGCCGCTCGAGCCGACCACGGCGCACGTGCTGAAGGCGGTTCGGCGCGGCCGGCCGGTGACGCGGTGGATGACGTGGCCGAGTTGCACGCACGCGCGCGCAGCCGATCCCGGCGAGGTGTTGTTCCGGAGCGCCATGGACGCATTCCGCTCCTCTGGCACACTCCACAACGCACTGTGGATGCGGTCTGGGGCGTCGGCGATGCCAAAGGGCGGGGCCTGCCGGCAGAGCTGCTCAATGTCCGAGTCGACGCCCCACGCGGGCAGCGCGCGAAGTCGCATCACCGCAAGCGAGAGCGCTGCCTGCGGGTCGTCCGCGCGCGCCTGTGGCAGCCGCTTGGCCGCCGGTATCCGTGTGGGCAGAGCAGCGCACGAAATCAGCATTTTCTGCACGTCTGCACGGGCGGGAATTCGGTAACGCGATTTTGCGACGCAGGCGGAGGGCGGCCGGTTAACACGGTATGTAACGAAATTCACGAAATTGTTCGACACCCAAGATCGCGCGCACACTTTGGCAATGGAGATGCACGTCGAGGCGAGTGCTCCGGGCAAGCTCATCCTGTTTGGCGAGCATTCGGTCGTGTACGGGTATGCGGCCGTGGCGGCCGCGCTCTCGATGCTGCGCGTCACGGTGCACGCGGAGGCGACGCGTGACGGCGAGCTTTCGGCGTCACTCGATGACCTGCCGAGCGCTGCCGCTTCCGAGGCTGGTGGCAACGCGTGCATCGAGCTGCGTGCCTCTATTGCGTCACTGGTTGCGGCGCTTTCGAATGCTTCGGGAGCTATCAAAGGCTGGCGCGAGCCGGCGCCGCCAACGGAGGCGTACATCGCCATCCTGCAGAGCGCGCTCTCCTCCGTGCCGTCAGCCGACCGTGCTGCCCTCGTGCCGCTGCTCTTCTTGAGCCGTGCTTTGCTGCCCGAGCTCTTCGAAGCCGCGGTGGTGGGCGTGTCCAATGCGCCCGTCAACGCCTACACGGGCCTGCGCATCCGCGTAAGCAGCGCGGCTCTGCCACTGGGCGCTGGCCTTGGCTCGAGCGCCGCGTTCAGCGTGGCGCTGGCGGCGGCGCTGCTCCAGCTGCGGCTGCGCCTCTTTGGCAGCGGCGAGAAGGCCGGTGGTGCCGGCGGCCCCTCCTTGCTGGACGGCACGCGAGTGTCGCTGCGCGTCCAGTCCGCGGACCGACCGGCAGTCTGCCCGGGCGAGGCGGCGAAGGCCTTGATCAATGGATGGGCGTACGCCGCCGAGTGCATCCTTCACGGCACGCCTAGTGGGCTCGATAATCAGGTGTCGTGCGCGGGCGATGCGATTCGCCACGTGCGCGACGGGCAGGCGAAGCGCTTCGATCCCGTCCCGACCATGCCCAGGCTGCGTGTGCTCATCACGAACACAAAAGTGCCGCGCTCGACGCGGGCGCTTGTCGGTGGTGTGCGTACTTTGCACGAAGCCCATCCAGCCGCAACAAAGCTCATGTTTGAAGCGATCGGAACCATCGCCGATGGATTCCTCGCGCTCACGAGAACAACTGGCGGCGCTGCCGCCGAGAGCGCCGCCGACCCGACTGTGGGGAAAGAGCCGACTGTGGGGAAAGAGCCGACTGTGGGGAAAGAGCCGACTGTCGAACCAAGCGACGACGCGGGCGAGCTCGCTACGATCGGACAGCTCGTGAGCATGAACCACCATCTGCTCTGTGCGCTCGGGGTGGGCCATGCGGCCCTCGACCAAGTCGTCTCGATCACGCGCGAGGAAGGTTTGCCGACCAAGCTGACGGGTGCAGGCGGCGGAGGTTGCGCGTTCACGGTGCTCGGGCACGCACACGTGCCCCTAAGCGAGGCTGTAACCGCCGCGACTGCACGGGCTCGGTCCCGACTCGAGGCTCAGGGCTTCAGCTGCTTTGAGACGCAGGTGGGCGATTGCATTCTGATTGCATTCTGATTGCATTCCGTTTGCATTCTGATTGCATTCTGATTGCTTGAGACGCAGGTGGGTGGCCATGGCGTCCTCTGGCATGCCGATGCGGACTCCGTAACCTCGGCCACGAGCGAGCCTGCTGCCAAACCGGCAGCGCCCGAGACAGCGCCTGCTGCCGAACCGGCAGCGCCCGAGACAGCGCCTGCTGCCGAACCGGCAGCGCCCGAGACAGCGCCTGCTGCCGAACCGGCAGCGCCCGAGACAGCGCCGGAATTCGACCTCAAGGCTCTCAAGGAGCAGGAGGCGGCGGAGATGAAGAAGAAGATCGAGGAAAACGCCAAGAAGGCGAAGGAGAAGGAGAAGGAGGAGGACGCGAGAATCGCAAGGATGCAGGAGCTCGAGGCCTCGGGCATCAAGGTGGCGGGCGGCATGCACAAGTTTGACGCGTCCGAGGTCGACGTGCACGGCGGCAACGCGACGGCGGACGACTTTTTGGATGCGTTTGGCATGTGAGCGCGGCGCGCGCAGCGGCCTCGCGGGTACGCATGCATGGGGGCATGTCAGGGGCTTGGGATCTTCCTTCCGCAGGAGTTTTTGCTGGAGGGAGAAATGTCGCAAAGCACGAACGTAAACAATCAAATTGCATGCATTCCGCCGGTTTTCTCCTTTTTCTCGACGCGGAGGCTCCGAAAAAAAGTCTCCACACGCGCGTTCTGTGCAGAGTTTGGGGCCGCACGCGGCGGTCGAGGCGAGAAGAAAGGTTGCCCCCACCCCAACGTGCACTTCGGCTGCGACATCATCATGACTGAACCTGTACCGATGTTGCTCACGCTAAATTGGGGTGGCAGTAGCACCCACGGGATAGGTGATGATGTCCAATTCGTTGGGTTACAGTCACGTGGCGACCTGAACGGCAAGAATGGGCAAGTCATTTCTTGGATCGAATCCCGCTGGCGCTATGGTGTGCGTGTCAATGGCACAGGCGAGGAAATTGCGGCTAAGCCCGAAAATATCGTCAGCTCGCAAGCTACTTGCACGTACAACGCCACGGATGTGGAGTTGCGCTCAGGACTGCATGTGCCCATGCCAAATGACCAGCAGCTCTCTGCGGCCTGGGATAGATTTGTTCTCTTCCTGGCAGAGTCACACAAGCCGGCCCCATTCCTGCTTGGCCGAGCGCGCCGGCTACATGGTCGTGGACGTACGACATTGCTCATGGCCGTACCCAAGGATCCGAAAACGATGAAGGACTGGGACATCCCCCCGACTCTTTGCATGGTCGCCACGAAGTCCTTCGTTGACGGATCCGTTGGTCTGCTTCACCTGATTAACGTCGAGCTGTGCAAGCAAGCCGTCGGCGTGTCCATCCAAGAGCGTGCCCACGTAGCGACGTACCCCATCCATGTCATCTTTGGCGAGCAGGGTGAGCTACGCGCAATTTTCTACGCCCAGACGGTCATTGACGCACTGGCGTGGGCAGAGAAGAACGCTACGACGAGACGAGGCTACGCCGCACACATCGGTGTGCACTACGACGAGGCGTCACGTCAGTACAAGATGAGAGGGACTCTGAATGCGGTACGCCCTCGTTGAGTTTCACGCAGCGGTGCTTTTACAGCGGTCTACAGCGCGGTCGTGTGGAGTTGTGGTGTGCGCGGCAGATACGCGGCAGACGTACGGCAGACGGGCAGACCCACGGCAGACGTGAGCGTGCGCCAGAGAGGTGCACACGTGCAGGTGTGTGGCTGAGTGGCTCTCGGCACCAAGAATGTGCCGTGGTCGCGCGGCGAGAAGGTGGGTGAAGGTGGGCGAACGTTAAGGCGAACGTCTTGACAGGGCGGGGCGTGATCACAAACTGTCGCTCACTGTACGTTTGTGGGGAACTGTGGCTCGGAGGACGAGGAGAGCAGGAGATCGCGTGCGCGTGCGAGATGGAGAATTGGAGACATGTGTGATTGGAAATTGGAGAGCACAGGAGTGAGGAGTATACAGTGTGTGAGGAGAACGACGAGTTCATGCTTTCACGTTACTACCACTCTTGAGATATCACCGTGACGTGTGTACAAGACCGTGCCACAGCGATTCGTCTCGACGTTTCGTCGTGCCCTCCAGAAGGTTGCTTCTCCTCAAGAGGACTGTCTCTTAACTGTCTCTAGACTGTCTCCTCCATGTGGAAGCTCGACCTTTTGGAGGAGACAGATGTCCACTGTGTGACAGTGTGGCGAGAGCGCACAATTCGAATTTCGACAAGTAGACGACAACCTCACTCCTTCAGTGTACCTTCAGTGGACAGTCACGCCACGGTTCGCACAAGGGGTTTTAAGGGGGTTCGCAACGGTTCGCTTGCCGCATGCCGGAACGAGGCCTCTCGGCCAGGCCCGGCTGCCTTCCGTCCCGGTTCCACGTTAGTTCCACGTGTTCTCCTCGAGTGTTCTCCATATGTTCTCCAGGGTCTATAGCGAGTTAGGTGGTCGTCGCGGTCGAGAAGGCGGATGGGGTCCAGGGCGTGGCGTGGCGTCATAAGCTCAGCGGCGCGTAAAACGCCGACCGACCGGACTTATGTCACCTCGTCACAGATGACGACGACATAAGTATTTCAAAGATACGCATGATAAGATAACGACGACACGCCGGTCGCCGCCGAAACCGCATCGCACCAGATCCCGTCCGGAAGCCCTCGCAACGACCGACGTCGCGTCCTTTGCTCTCGAAGACAAGAAGAAGCGGAATTGTGTATTCGACTTTCGAGGCCGCGGTGACCGACGCAACGACTGTGGCGTGGCGCGCTTGCCTCTGCCTCTGGTTACCACGGCCTCGAGCCCTGCGCACGACGGCGCGTCACACCTCGGTCGCGCTCACGACGACGCGTCACACCTTCCTACCACGGCCTCGAGCCCTGCGCACGGCGGCGCGTCGCCGCTGCAGCGGCATCGGAGATCTGGTCGGGCCGCATCTCCGACTGAATAGCAGACTCGCTTGGGGGCCTCTGCGACGTGCCGCCGCCGCTGCCGCCCAGGTACACTGGAGGTGGCGCGACAGCGGCGGGGGAGTGTCGGACCGCCGCAAGCGCCACCGGTGCGCTGGCAGGGAGGCGACCGCGCTCATGGCTCAGCACAGGTTGGCGAGCCACAAAGCCGATCGCGATCGCCGCGGCGTCGCGATCGTAGCGTGTGTGGGGGAGCTGCGCGGGTGGCATGGGTGGCATGGGCGACATGTACTGTGCGGCCGGCGGCATCGTGTACTGCGCTGGCGCGGGCGGCATCGCGGCTTCGGACGTGAGCCAAATTGGTCGCGCAATCGTCCCGTTCGCTGCGTGGGTCGGGAGGCGTGGGTCGGGTGGCAGCGGCGCTCCGGGGAGCAGCCTTGGGCGGTTGCGCGCCTCTGCATCGTACCGGTCGAAGAGCTCGAGCATCCCATCCATTTGCATGTGGGATCGCTCCTGTTTTGGTGCGGCGAGGTCGCGTGCGGTCTTCTCGTCCTTGGTGAGCATGTCGGTGCGCGCGCCGCGCAGGAGCAGCAGCTCCACGAGCTGCGGCAGGTTGAACTTGGCCGCCAGGTGCAGCGGCGTGTAGCCCTGCTCACCGGGCTGGTTCAGGTCGCACCCGCACTCATCCAGTAAGTATTCAACGATGGGTCGACGGTTATACATGACGGCGTGGTGCAAGCACGTGGAGCCACGCCCACGGACGCCGCCGTGCGGGCGCCAGGCGGTGTTGCGCCGCGACTCCACGTCCGCGCCGTGTGCGACCAGCAGCTTGAAGATATTGAGGTCGCCGGCCCATGCTGCGTGGTGCAGAAGGGAGCGGCCCACGCTACCGTCCTTGGGCCGGCACTCGTCCTTGACCCAGCCATCGGGACAGATCATATTCGGGTTGGCGCCCTGGCGCAGCAGCCGCTGCACCTCCGCCAGGTCGCGCGAGCCCACGGCGTTCCAGAGCGCGTCATCGGTCGTGGACATTGTCGAGCGGCCGCTCCCAACGCCCAGTTGCTTGCGGCTCGGTTGCTGAGTGGCAGCCGGTTGCACGGGAGCGTAGGTTTGCGGCTGGCGGTCTGCCTGCTGATCGGCAGCAGCTCGCACCACCGCCTCGTTATCGTACTCTTGCCGGCTTCCATCGTACACAGCGTGTCCCTGAAAGACGCCCTCTTTGCGATCCACGTCCCATCGCAAGTTGTCGGTGCCCAGGATGGACTTGACGGCGTTGCCCGACTCATACTGCCGAAAGTAGCGGGATTGGCGCACCGACGAGCGATCGCCGAGGACGTTGCCGCGCTCAATTGACCCGTAAGTCTTGTCATGAAAGGCTGAGGCCGGCATGATGCGACGCCAATGCGCAGGGCTTGGGCAAGGTCCGTCTCGCTCGGCGCGCGCGCGCGCGCGAGTTCTGCGACTTCGCGCGCACCCCCAAGCTCCCTGAATAGAATCCGAATGAACCTGAACACGACGCGACAACCGTGCTTCGGCACTGATTTCCGTCGCAATCGAGGGCCGCCGGCGGCGGTTAGCCGGTGGAGTCGGGGCTCTCACCCGCTCGCCCGACGGATGCCGCTAGCCGATGCCGATGAGGAGAGCGACGGTCTCGAGGTGACGCTCACGTACTCGGGTGGCCTCGAGGACGGCTCGATGCACGGTCAGGGCAAGGCCACGTTCGCCGGTGACAAAATCTATGAGGGTCAGTTCAACTACGGCAAGAGGCAGGGCCACGGCGTGCTCGCATATCCGGATGGCCGACGCCACGAGGGCGAGTGGGTCAATGACCTTGCGCACGGCCGCGGGACCTTTTTTTACCGCAGCGGGAACCGCTACGAAGGGCAGTGGCACGACGGAAAGATCACCGGCCAAGGTACGCTGATCTACGCAGGCGGTGACCGGTATGAGGGCGAGTGGCGCTCTGGCAAGATGCATGGGTACGGCGTGTACACGTACGCCGACGGCGATACGTACGAGGGCGAGTGGCAGGACGACCGGCGCAACGGCAAGGGAAAGCTCACCTTTGCGCCGTCATCGACGCTGGCTAGCAAGGGCGGTGCCAGAGCCGCACCGATGCCGGCGGCGGCCGAAGTCGCTCCGGCGCCCGAATCGGCGCCGGCGGCAGCGCCCGCACCGGCCGCCCCTTCGCCGCTGGTCGCGCGCAGCTTCGATGCGCAAGATATGTATGTGCCGGCACTGCTTGGCCCATGGCGGCTGCGCTGGCCACACGCGACAGGCCGCGCAACGGAGATCATTGATGTGCGCGATCCGGACGGCTTTGGCGAGATGCTGTCATTCTCGATGCTCGACGGCGTGCGGTGCGTGCTCGCACCCGCGCCAGGCGGCGCCGACGCCCCCCTCGCCGTCGAGTGGGCCGACGGCACCGTGCAGACGCTCGAGACGTTCGAGAGCCCCTTACCGCCATCTGAGGGCGACTTGGCCGCCGCCGCCGCCGCCGCGGGCGCTGTGCTCCGCTGGAGCGTGCGAGCGCCGGAGGAGGCGGCGGTGGCGGCGGAGAAGGAGGCTGAGGTGGCGGCGAAGGCGGAGGAGCACGGTGAGGCCGCGACCGCGGCCAAGGGCGACGCTCAGGACGACGCTGCCGACGATGCTCAGGACGACGCTCAGGCCGCAACGGGCCCTCCTCATGCAGAGCGCTCAGGACGACGCCCCACCGCTGAAGCAACCGCCGCAGCCGGCGGGCGCGCCAACCGTCGGCGCGGCTTTCAAGCGGTGCGCGCGTCCGTCGGCTTGCTCGCCGCAGCGCGCATTCGGCGAGCCGCCGCCTCGGGCAAGGGCCTCGTCCTTGTGTGGGAGCGACCGGGCGCCGAGCCGGGCGCCGAGGGCGCCACCGCTGCCTCCGACGCCGCGGCCGCCTCCGCCGCCGTGCCTGTCACGGCGCCTGGCGTCGAGCAGTACGATGGCCAGTGGTTGCAGGGAAAGATGCACGGGTTCGGTCGGTACGTCAACCCGGACGGCGCGCTCGAACTCGTGGGCGCTGCTTGCATGCAAGTGCTCCTCACGGCGCCCTCACCCGCATGCAAGTGCTCCTCACGGCGCCCTCACCTCCCCACAGGTACGTCTACCCGGACGGCTCGTCCTTCGAGGGCGAGTTCATCGAGGGGCGCATGCACGGTCGCGGCTCGTATACCGACGGTCAGATCCGATACGATGGAGAGTTCGTCGACAATCTCAAGGAGGGACGCGGCGTGCTGCTCCGGCTCTCCACCGGCGAGCGGCTCGAGGCCACATGGGTGGCCGACCAGGTGCATGGCCTGGGTACACTCACCTCGCCCAGCGGGGACAAGTACGTCGGCGCATTTGTAGGCGGCAAGAAGCACGGCATCGGCGAGCTGCATTATGCGAATGGCGACATGTTCCGTGGCCAATGGACCGATGATAGGGCAGAGGGGCAGGGCGTCCTGCTGTACGCGAACAACAGCAGGTACGAGGGCTCGTGGCGCGACAACCAGCGCCACGGCATGGGTACGTTCCATCTGACGGATGGTTCCAAGTATGAGGGCCTGTGGGTACACGGCCGCAAGGAAGGTAAAGGGGCGCTGCTGCTACCGAGTGGGGCCACATTCACCTCCATGTGGACCCAGGGCGGCATCAGCGGCCAGGGGCTGCTCGAACTGCCTGAGCAGAGCCCCTGGCTGGACCCCGAGATGTGAGAGCGCGCGAGACGCCCATGTGTGCTACAGTGTGATGTGTGAAAAGAGGTCGGCGTGCGCGGTTTCAGACCTATAAAGGAGCCCGAGCGAGCGAATACTTACTTAGTACTTGTGTTGACCGAGGGGAGTGGAGCTGACTGAATTCCGCTGATGCAGTGTAATGTTGTTGTCCAATTTTCGAATGTTCAACCCAATGGGTCAACTCCCGCGCTCAACTCCCGAATCTCTTCGCGAGATCTCGAGACCGTGCGCGAGTGTAGCTTGCCGACTCCTTGTGCAAAATGGCATCGACTTCCGAGCGCTCAAAGTTCACCTCGAAGTCGATGATGCGCACCGTCACCCTACACAAGGAGTCTCGTCACGTCAAGCTCGGGATCCAATTCTTCTCGAAGTGGGATGTCGATCGCCGCGCGAAGAAGCTCACTTCCGATGAACAGCAGATCCTCGAGCAGAGCGCGATTGTTCAAGAACCCCCCACCAACGGGCCGGCGGCAGGCCTCTTCTACCCGGGTGAACGGATCGTGCTCATCAACAACTTTCTGGTCCAGGACCCGCACGATGCCGCACGCCAGCTGGGAAGCGCCAGCGGTGACGTTGTGATCCAAGTGCTCCCTGCCTTTGAGGGCTTCGACCTGTCGAAGCCCTTTGATGAGTTGCCCAACGCGTCATTGGCCGGTTCCTCGGGCCTATCCAAGGCGACAAAGGAGGCGCTGCGCGTGCTCCTGCACGGCCTTGCGCCGCCAACGACGGTGTCGCAGGACAAACCGACGATGCCGGCGCTCAACTGCATGGGCTCGCCGCCGCTCTCCCCGCCGCTCTCGCCGCAGCTCTCGCCCCCACCGGGCAAGATCCTCGCGAGTGCGCGGAGGCACCGAGATGCGCAGCGTGAGGCGCAGCAGGCTATGCAGTTCGTGCGCACACACAAGCTCAACCACTCCGAACTCTCCAATGCCAAGGCTGTCCCCAAGAAGGAGAAGGAGTCGACCTTGTTCAAGTCCTTCATTGACAAGGTGTCCAAAGGGCAGCTCTTTGGCAAGGCGGCGAAGACGCGATCGAAGGCATCCGCCACGCCCATCGTCGCGTCACCACCCGTCTCGAACCGCCCGGATAGCGCCGTGTCGAGCGCGGTACCGAGCGCCGTGCCAAGCGCCCAGTCCAGCGCGCGCGGGCGCATGCACTCGCTGATCTCCGTCATGCTCGAAGATGCGGATCATGTTGACGACGAGCTTGAGGAGAAGGAGGAGGAGACGTCCATGGTGGAGACCCAGGCTGCCCAGCACCTTTCGGGTGATCCAAAGGAGGCTCCTGCCCACCCTTTCGGCACCGCCCAGGCCACAGCCCTCTGGGCCTCAGTCGCTTCCCTTTGGTCCTGGCCGCAATCGTCGCTCTCTGTGCAGCCCTCTGCGCCTCAGCCGCTCCGGCGGCCGCCGGCTGTTCAGGTGGAGGAGGAGGAGGACGACGACGACGACGAGGAGGATGCGGTGGCGGCGGAGGCAGCCATGCTGGCTGCGCTGGTCGCGAGGAAGGCTCCCGTGCCTCAGACTGCCGCGTTTGTGCAGGTGATTTGATCAGGCGTCATCACGTGACCACTTGCCCGCGCGTGCATGTACACAACCCGTGTCCGCGGCACCGCGGGTCGCAAGCGGACCACTGTCACTGACCACTGTAGAGATGTAGTGCTGCGGTGCGCGGTGGGACTGTAGTCTCTTCCAATATAACCGCAGGGATGGGTTAGGGATGGGTTCAAGATGAGGGAGCGAGTATATGTTTCGCAAGCATGCAATGGCGAGACGCGTCGTCGTGGCAATCGTTTCGCGAGCCTGGGTCCAGGGCGTGACGACGAGGGTGTGAGCGGAGACTCTCCACACTCGTGGCAGCCACGCCACCGCCATCCGCGCCGCTTCTGCTTCTCGCCACCATGTCTGCTGCAGACTTGCAGCGGCCAGCCTCTCGCGTGCGCGCCATCTTCTCCGACCTTGACGGCACCATCGTGCATTTTCCGGCGTGGTTTGAGGAGCACGGGATCAAGATTGTGAGTCGTGATGAGCAGGCGAAGCGCGCAGTCGTGGAGTCGCCCACGGGCGAGCAGCGTGTGTGCCGGCTGCTGCCATCGTCCACCATGGGCGATGGCCTCGTGAGCGAGCGCACCGTCGAGCTGATCGCTGAGCTGCGCGCGCGGGGTGTCATCTTCGTCATCGTCACCGCCGCACGAAAGAGCACACTCTTCGAGCGGGAGCCTCTGCTGCCACCCTCGGACGCGTACGTTTGCGAGACAGGATCGCGCATCTACCGCGGCGGCCTGGATGCGCTCGATGAGGCGTGGGCCAAGGGCTTCGAGGAGGTGAGCGGCCCGCTTGAGCGCGAGCTCGATGTGAGCGAGCGTCCGGAGCCGCTGTGGCAGCTCTTCCGGAGGTTTCAGGCGGAGGTGCCCGGGCTGAAGTGTGACGCGCGCTCTTACTATGGCTGCTTCCGCGTCGACACTCAGGGCAATACGGCCGTCGAGGCCGCGCTGCGCGCGTGCATCGAGGCGCACCTGCCGCACGGCATCACCTGGGCGATGAACCTTGGCAAGTATGACTTCTTCCCGTCCGCTTCGGGCAAGGGCAACGCGGTCGCGTACCTGCAGGCCGTGTACGGCGTCCGCGCCGACGAGTCCTGCTGCCTCTTCGACGATGATAACGACCTGCCGATGGCGGAGCGGTGCGCGGTGCACTACCTGCCAGGGCTGACGTCCCAATCGGTGTCGCGTGCGGCGGCGGAGCACCCTGAGTGGCACGTGGCAAGCAAGGCGGGCCAAGGTGTCTTCGCGATCGAGGAGTGCCTCGAGCAGCTCCTCGAGCGCGTGGTGCGCGAGCAGGAGGGCGGCACCGTTGATGTTGAAGGTGGCGGCGGGAGCGGCGTCGCGGCACCAACGGCGAGCAAAGGGCCAGCAGCAGCTATTTCGTCGTAAAGCCGCCGACACGACAGAGCAGCTGTTACAATTTGTACGATAGTCAATTCCTGAACTGCATAAACCTCGAAGCCCAGGCCGGCTCCGCTCCTCAGACCTCGAGATAAAACGCACCACCGGACGTACGGTGCACGCACACGTTTCGTCTCGCCGGATTTCCGGTGCACAAGTCGTGTCGCGGCGGCGCCCGCGCGGGGGCGGGGCCGCCGCGCGGCCCTGCGCGCTGCGGGCTGCGATTCGATTTTGATTATAGTTTACCTGTATACGGAACTCGGATATCACAACCGACCGGGGACGCCCGAGCGCCGAGTGCGAAGAGCCGTAACTTTTGGAGCAGCCCGAGCCCGCCGCACGCGCCGCGGCGGCACCCGACCGGACCCGGCAGAGCCTCTCACCGCCACGGACCACTGGATCCGGACACCGAAAGACCGAACACTCGACTGTCGCAAATAATCGGCAACCGCGCGCGGACCGCCCGACCCCGCGCCAACGAGCAACATGCAACGACTACATCACTCCGAACGCGCATCTGAACGCTACCATGCTCACAGCATCTCCGTGTCCTTGTTCTCAGTGAACGAGGCCAGTAGTGCCCCCTTTTCAGCCACGAGCCTGCGAAGCAGCGCGGGGTCTCGTCGTTTGGGGTCCTTTTCGGAGATGAGGTTCCTAATCATCATCTCGAGCGCCTCTAGGCGCGACGCGTTCGTTGCGGAGTGCCCCGCGTCCATCGCCGCCTGCACTGAGATTGCGGAGGCACGCGCCTTGGCGGCCGCAGCGCCCGTGGTCGCCGCAGAGCCACCCACGACAAGCTTGGCGCCCCCCGACGGCGTGGTGTGACCTCTGGACGGTGTACGCGGGCCAAGGCCTTGCAAAGCTCTCACTCGATCGGCGGCGGCCTTTTCTTCGTCGATGGCGTCCTCGTCATCGTCCACGGGCACCTGCTTTGCTGCTGCCTCGGACCACTGATCAGCCTGATGAGGGAGGCAATCGGACGCCATCAGCGGCAATCGTGAAGGCAATCGTGATGGAACAATCGTCGTCGCCAGTGATTACCTTCTACTCGATACATACGGAGAAGTCGGTGGTAATTAGCGGCAATCGGAGGCAATGAGCGGCAATCGGAGGTAATTAGCGGCAATCGGAGGCAATGAGCGGCAATCGGAGGTAATTAGCGGCAATCGGAGGCAATGAGCGGCAGTCGGAGGGAGTTAGCGGCAGTCGGAGGCAATGAGCGGCAGTCGGAGGCGATTCGAGGCACTCAAGAAGGTAATCACCTTGTAGTCGATACACACGGCGAAGTCGCGACCTGCTAAGATCGTGAAGATCAAGCTCAAGATGATAAGGATCGTGTTTACCCATTCCGACCGCGGCGGCGGCTCGTAAAAAGGAGCATGGGGCGGGTGCATGGGCCGTGGCGGATGCGGCGGCCTGGGCGGCGAGGGCGGCGGATGAGGCGGCCTGGGCGGCGAGGGCGGCTCCGGCGGCGGCGCGGGCGGCTCCGGCGGCGGCGCGGGCGGCTCGTGAGCGCACTCGACTGTCACTTCGGCGAGCGCCACGTCCGCCCGTCCCACACTCCGCTCGTACTCAAACTGCACTGCACGGGCCTGCACCTCCAACCGAACGTGGTGCCACTCGTCGCCCTGACTGCCCATGCGTGAGAAGAGCAGGTGCCGGTCATCGCCATTGCTACCCTCTCGCTGCCCTCCGACGGCGAACACGCGGAAATGCCCCGTCACCCGCGGCATGAAGCTCGCCGTGAGCGACTTGCCGGTCGCCACCCACATGTGGTAGTAGAATGACACGTGGCCGATGATGCCCGACCCCCCCTCTGTGTGGCACTCATTCCCCATGTACTCTAGGATGTACTTGGCGTCAGCGCGGGTTTGATGGCCAAGTAGATCGAAATCCCTCTCCCCTCGCCCACCCGCATAGTACCAATAACTGCCCGTGGCCGTCTCGCTGGGAGCGGGGCCGCCTGGGCCCGTCTTGCGATTGCCGTCACCGTGCAACGACGTCACCGCTCGACGCCATAGGTGCGTGCCGACGTTGCGCCAGCCAACGGGCTCCTTCAGGTGCAGCGCAATCGGGTCGTCGAAGTGGAAGGTGACCACCGGCAATTGGGGCGGTGCTGGCGGCGCTGGCGCCGGGGGCGGCGAGGGCGGCGGGGGGCTGCACGCGTACGACCACACGCCCCGCCCACAATATGGCGGGATGGCGGGCGGCGGCATCGAAGGAGGCGGCGGAGAGGGCGACGGAGGCGAAGGAGAGGGCGAGGGCGGCGGGAACGGAGGCGGCGGCGTGGGTGGCGGCGGGCTCGGAGCCCGTGGAGGCAGCGGCGGGCTTGGAGCCAGTGGAGGAGACGGCACCAGCGGCTCAGCTTCAAAACTTTCAGCGGCATGGACGGCAGCAGCGGCACGGTCGGCAGCTTCGGCTTCGGCGACTTCGGCGGCTGCGGCGGCTGCGGCGGCTGCTGCGTCGGCGTCGGCGGTTTCGGCGTCGGCGGCGGCGGCGGCGTCGACCAGCGGGATGGTTAGCGATAGATCGAGTAACCGCCGGCTGCTCAGGTCGAGATTAACATCTATGCCGATCAAGGAAGTCAAGTTTAGCAGCGCGAGCTGCGCGTAGAGGGTCAGTACCAGCATGTTGCCTGCAAGCTAAAGGCGTCCTGTGAATCGAGCCCAGTGCCGCGATCGACGAACGCGCCGCGTCGCACACAGCGGTCACCTCACGACAAGTCAAGTCAAGTCAAGTCAAGCAAGTCAAGTCAAGTCAAGTCAAGTCAAGTCAAGCAAGTCAAGTCAAGTCAAGTCAAGTCAAGTCAAGCAAGTCAAGTCAAGTCACGTCAAGTCAAGTCAAGTCTCGTTACATGTCGTTAACTCCACTGCTAGCCTCGAGAGCGCATTCGATAGGCTTCCTTTCGGTTGTCTGTTGTTTATGTAGTTAGTGCCTTGAGCCCTTGACTTGCTTGATTTGTCTCTTTACAGCACAATCTTGTGTGCCCGGTAGACTTGTACACAATAACACAAATGCGCGATTTGGCATATTTTGCGCGTGCACAACACCAGTGTTCCGGTACCGGGTACTTGTGCGCGCCCGCGTGTCCCGTGTGTGTCGAACCGTGAGCGTCCGGGCTCCCGACGCCCCGGTGTCTTTTTACCGGTACAGTACCAGTACCGGTACGACTGCGTGCACGAACTTCATGTCAGACGCGATCGCCATCGTCGGCGCATTTACCGTCGGCGTGTCGGTGCTTATCATCGTGGCGTTCATCGTGCTCGTTCGCGTGCGTCGTGCACTCGTTGCTCGTCGCGCGGCCGGCGCGCCCCTGCGCGTGGCTTTCCTCCACCCAGATCTTGGCATCGGTGGTGCCGAGCGCCTCGTCGTGGACGCAGCCGTGGCCCTGAAGCGTGCAGGCCACACGGTTTCGATTACGACGGCGCACCACGATAAGACGCGATGTTTCGAGGAGACACGCGATGGCACGCTGGCCGTGCATGTCGCTGGCTCGAGCGTCCCACGGCACCTGCGCGGCAAGATGCATATTGTGTGCGCGATCGGCCGTTCACTTGTAGGCGCCGTGCGAATCCTGCTCGCCGAGCCAGAGTGTGACGTCGTCTTTGTCGACGCAGTGCCCGCACCAGTGCCCCTCCTGCGCGCATGCGGCGTGCCGACCCTCTTCTACTGCCACTTTCCCGACAAGCTCCTCGCGTCCGGGCAGGCGGCGGGCGCGGCGGGCGGCGCTGCGCACGCTGCACCGCCCGTGAGCGCCCGAGCGCTCGTGCGTGCGCTGTATCGGCTGCCCTTTGACCTCCTCGAGGAAATCAGCACGGGCTGCGCCTCGCTCGTCCTCGTCAACTCGGCCTACACAGCCTCCGTGTATGCACAGAGCTTTCGTCTGCTCCGGGCCGCCCGTGCGCTCCTCGGAGGTCCGTTACCATCAGTGCTGCACCCGGCCATCGACCTCGTGCGCAACCGCGCCCTCGCGTGGCCAGCGGCCCCGAACGCCGGTAGCAGCAACGATCTTGACCGTCACAAAGCCACCCTGCGGATGGCCAAGGGTCCAACGGCAGTGGCGAGCGCGGCCGGCGAGGCCGGCGCGAGGTTGACGAAGTTGACGAAGCTCGTCTCCATCAATCGATTCGAGCGTAAGAAGGCTTTGGAGCTCGCCGTGCATGCATTGCTTGAGCTGCTTCGACGCACAGCCCCCGGCGTGGGGCGGCGGCCCGTTTCCCCGGGGCGGGGCGGTGGGGGCGGCAGCAGCGGGGGCGGCAGCGGCGGGGGCGGCAACGGCAGCGACGTGCGCCTCGTGCTCGCAGGCGGCTGGGACGGGCGGCTACAAGAGCAGGTCGACTACCTCGCCGAGCTCGAGGCGCTCGTACGTGACGCCGGCCTCACCGATGCTGTCGAGTTCCGCCGCAACGTCAGTGACGATGAGCGGCGTGAGCTTCTCGAGAGCTGTGCAGCGGTGGTGTACACGCCCTCGTTCGAGCACTTTGGCATCGTTCCTCTCGAAGCGATGGCGGCGGCACGGCCCGTGATCGCCGTCGGGCTGGGCGGCCCGTGCGAGTCCGTCGTGCACGGCCACACGGGCTGGCTTTGTGAGCCCACCGCCGCCGCCTTCGCCGACGCTTTCGATGAGGTTCGTCGGCTGCATGCTTCGTGCATGCTTGAGGCGCGCGGCGCGGAGGCGCGTGCACACGTGGAAGCCAATTTCGGGCTGCAGCGCTTCGGGCAGCTGCTCGAAGCGCATCTGAAGGCGCTCGTGTAGCCCCTTTCTTCCTATTGCGGTCAAGGAGCGTTGGGACATCGGCGGCGCAGATCGACTATAATGAATAATCGCGTAGACCATACGCTCCGGTGTTCGGGGTAAATGGGCGTATGCTTTGATCTCTCTTAATTTACCCAAGCCCTGGCCCGTCTACTCAACTACTGTCCGCCGTCGATGCCGACCCGGGTTACACAACGCGTTTCGCTGGCGTGGCGCGTACACGCTATAAAATACTTGTGTTGCACAGCCGCGACGCACCGGTCGTGGGCCGGGCGCTAGGCTGCCGCCGCGAATGGCTGCCGTGATCTCGCCGAGATCCGATGTGCGGGATGCCCCCACACACAAGTATCCTCGACTCCGCACGCCGCGGCGTGCGTGTCCCGTGTGGGCGATCCGCTTCCCCTCAGTGACGCGAATCGCCCGCACAGGAGGCTAAGTAAGGCTACACGCGCGAGGGACGGACCGTGTGCATCCGGATCAGACAGCCTCGACAAACAACCCATCTCCTCTGTTTAGAGTCTCCGGTGAGCGTTTTGGCGAGCGCCTTCGGCTGGCGTTCAAAAGTTGTTCAGCCCGAAGGTGCTCGCAACAACGCTCAGCGGGTTGTTGTCAGCTCGGTTCCCCTGGGACGCTCGGATTTGCTCGAGGCTGGTCGTGCCAACCAGCGAGGGGCGCGCGTACCCCCTCGCGGCCATGTCCTTGATCTCCTCCTGAGAGACTTGGAGTTCCTCGAGGCGCACGCGCAGGTCCAGGTTCTCCTTGCGTAGGTCGGCAATCTCTTTGGTCGCGTGATCGACGCGCTGCTGCATGAAGCCGAGCCGTTGAACCGCTTGCTCTCGCATCTTGCGCTCTCGCTCGGCTTCTGCCTTCACGCCTGTGAACCACCTCTCCATCTCCCCCACGCGCTCCATGAGCGCCTGGAGCCGCCCCATCACCTCCGCCTCCTCGAGCTGCACAGAATGCTCTTCCGACGCCTCAGTCTCCTGAACCGACCCGTGAAACGACCCTTCGAGCGGGGGACCGAGGTCTGCTGCCCGTCGCTGGGGAACTGGCGATGACTCGGGAGTGCCGCCCAGATTTGAATAGGCGTCGTACGCGGCCATCTTTGCGTTGGTCGTCGTTTTGGCGCGCGCGTCCAGCGCGAGCTGCTGCAGAACCTCGTCGAAGCGCGCCTCGTCGGTCGTCACGTCGAGTTCGATCGATCCGGCGAGCAACACCTTGTGCTTGCTCGTGCGCTCGAGCACGTTGCCGTACTCAGTCGTGTACTGATGCTGCGGCAGCAGCTCGCCGAGCGATTTGACGAGCTTGAGCTTGCGCTCGGTGCGGTCCATGAGCAGAATCCCGTTATCGAGCGGCTGGCTGAGCATCTGGAAGTCGGACGTGATGATGTGTGCCGACTGCAACGCGAGTGCCTGCTTAATCTGCTGCTTTTTATTGGGGGGGCGGGTCACCGTCTGGGCGCGTGGCGGCTCCTTTTTTTGCGTGGGCACTTGCCTCGACGCCATAGGCGTCGTCGGCGCCGATCCTGATGAAAGGATGGTGCCCTGGCCGGTGATATCGAAGGACGACTGCGTGCAAGCGAGAGAGTGGCCATGGGCGGTGAGTGTGGAGGCGGCATGCTCGCCTTGTGGTCGCAGTGGCGGTGGGGCAGCTCACCATGATGCGCTCAATCGGGTCCCCGAAGGCCGCCATTGCCTTCCGCTCGACAGAGGACCTTTCGCCGAAGCGCCCCCCCCGCGTTGCCTCAAAAACTGTTTCATGATTCGTTGTGAGTTGCCCCGGTTCAAAAACTAATACACCGGGGTCCTCCGGGAGGAGCCGGGACACACTCGGGACACACGGGACGCAACCGAATGCTCGTGACCGAACTCGGAACTGTCTGACCCGCCCCCCCTTAATCTGCAGTTCTCAGTTTTTACGTACATGTATCTAAGAAGTTCAATTACATCTCACTTTACATGCTATCTCACGACGACGGGAGTTCGAGCAACTCGAGCAGGTGGTCGAGCTCTAGTCGAGTTCGTTTCCTGTAAACAACCACATGTTACCACTCAAGTACATCTCACGCGCACAGCCGACTGCGGCACTGGCCAACTGGCCATGCTGCACCAGTGACTGAAACTCGCGAACGCGATAGTCACACAGACACTCACAGATCACGGGCAGAAGGGTAGCGCTGTAGCGGGAGTCCGTGCCGCACTGCCGCGTACTTCGCGTCCGTGCCAGCCCATCGCGTATTGGCCGACCCAAATATGGACCCAAATATGGCGTCCGTGCCAGCCGATCGCGTATTGGCCGGTCATACAAATATGGACCCAAGTGATGGGAGCGTAGTGCATGCCGGAGCTCAAATCTCCATGCCGGAGCTCAATCTCCATTCCGGAGCTCAAATCTCCATGGCGGAGCTCAATCCACGGCGCTCTCCGAGAGCGGCACCGACAAGGAGGTGAGCTCGGTATACGAGACGCCGTACGACTGCTTCGCCTTCCGAGGCCAGATGGCGTCCACGAAGGCTATCGTGGCCAATTGCAGCAGCAGCAGGAAGGCCATGAGCGTACACGCCCATGGGAAGCCGAGGCGGCCTGATGAGGGACGCAATCAGTGGCACTCAGTGCAAATTAGACGCAATCAGAGACGGCCTCATCCTCCTCGAGCCGCCGCTGCAGTTGAGAATGCGGAGCAATCAGTGGCACTCAGTGGCAATCAGACGCAATCAGACGCAATCAGACGGACCTGAGGATGCGGAGCCGACAAGCAATCAGTGGCAATCAGACGCAATCAGACGTAATCAGACGCAATCAGACGCAATCAGACGGACCTGAGGATGCGGAGCCGACAAGCAATCAGACGCAATCAGACGCAATCAGACGTAATCAGACGCAATCAGACGCAATCAGACGGACCTGAGGATGCGGAGCCGACAAGCGGCCCGAGCATTTGGCCGAGCGAAAAGGAGGAGGCCATCAGAGGGGCCAGGGCGACCGAAGCCTCCTCCGCATACTCCCCACAAGAGAGCATCATGTCGTCCATGAGGGGCGCGTACGACATCGACTCGCCCACTCCAAAGAGGAGGAGAGCGAAGACGACCTGTGGGGTGCCCACGCGCGATTGCTGCAGCAGCGGCGAGGGGCCGATCAGCATGAAGCCGAGCAGCTGCAGGAAGAGCCCGACCAGGATGACGGTGCGCGGCCCCAGCCTGTCCTTGCGCGCGATCAGTCCGATGGCCGGGCAAGACAACGTGTACGCGGTCATCGCGACCGAGAAGAGGGCACCGATCGCCTCGGGGGACTCGGCAATCCCGACACTCGCGGCGTGCTCGCCGAGCGTCGGCTCGAGGAACGCATAGTCCATGTTCGCAATCATCCCCGCGACGGCCATGACCATCACCTGCGGGTTGCGCGTCAGGCCACGCAGCGAGACGCTCTCGGAGCGTTCCTCGTCCTTGCCGCCGCGGTTGACCTCATGCGGCATGAAGCGGTGGAAGCCGATCGCGGCGGGCGCGATGAGCGCCCCCAGGAACACAAACGGCAACGCGAACCCTCCCATGTGGAAGAGTAAGCCGCCAAGCGGCGGCCCGATCATATACCCGAGGCCAGTCGAGACCTCGCAGATGCCGAGATAGAAGGTGACGTTCTCCGTGTCGAGCTCCGCGATGATCGCGTACATGGCCGTCTCCTCCAAGGCCGAGCCCACGCCCTGGGCGATCCGCATCGTGAGGCACCACACCGCAAACGGCCAGCCGTCCGGCACGAGAGCGGCAAATGCAAAGAGTATAGTCGACACGGAGGCGATGCACAGGCCGCAAAGGTACACCCAAACCTTGCCGCGCCGCTCCATCAACTTGCCCGCGACCGGTGAAAACAAGAAGATGATGCCGGCAAAGATGGCAAACGTGAAGCCGACCATGTCATCGGACATGCCCTTCGCCTTGGCCTGCGGCGGGTAGAAGGATGAGAGCACGGAGTAGACTGCGTGGCACGACAAGTTGGCTATGTTCGTGCACACGAGCACCACCATCTTGTTGTTGCACCGCTGCGACGGCGAGCGCATTTTGCGCTCCTGCTCGTCTCTCCTGCTGGGCGCGCCCGATTTCGCTTCATCCTCGCTGGATGGATGCAATGACGAGGAACCTCCTGGGATGGACCTTCCAGGCGTCTGGGCCTCCCCTTTGCCGTCAGCTTCCGCCGATGCCCCCATAGCTTGCCGCCCTCGCAAGTGAGGGCGCAGAGGCCACTCGACGTCGTCGGGAAGCGAAATGAGGACCAAGTGCTTCTGGCGTGGGAGCCGCGCACTGCCGCTGACTCGGTCGCACGCCCCGGCGGCCCGCGGCCCCTCTCAATGAATGTGAGCGACCTGAAGATGACTTTCCTCATCAGGAAATTCAACCTCACTCCTTCCCGCCGTCAATCACGCCTGCTCTTTTTGGACCACCAACCGCCCCTTTGAACGACATGCGACCCACAGATTACGACCACAGCTACATGAGGCTGACAAACGTAATCTAGTAACGTAATGTAGTGCCTCTGACTCTCTCCAATGTCATCTCTCAATCAAACGGCTTAAGTCCTGGGGGTTGCGTGGGTGCGCCCCGAGGCGCCAGTGGCGATCTGGGAGGTTGCGATCTCGGAGGTTGCAATCTGGGAGGTTCGTCCATCCGTATGCCTAGGACGCAGTGAGTGAGTGACTCACACTCTCACTCATCAGCACTCATTAGGACTCATTGGGACTCGTCAGGACGCAAAGAGCAGCGACGCGCTTGGCATCGTCGCCACACTCGTGCCCGACACGACGCCCGACGTCAGGGGCGTCGCAAAGGGGGTGCCATGGCAGTTGCCTCCATTGGGGAAGGGCGTGCCTCCCTGATTGCCTCCCTGATTGCAACCATTGGGGAAGGGCGTGCCTCCGTTGGCGCCACCGCTGCCGCTGTTGGCGCCGCCGGCGTAGGCGCTGCCGGCGAGAACGCTCGAGGGCGTCCCCGCACTGAGCATCTCATCCGCCAGAGCCTCGTACTCCTGCTCGATGAGGCGCGCAATCAGGGAGGCCATCAGCATGCAATCAGCCTGCAATCAGGGCGAGTGCTCCGCACCTGGTCCTGCTCGGCGATGCAGATCAGCAGCTCATCCTGCTCGCGCCGCAGCTCGGCGATCTCCGCCTCGAGCTGCGCCGCACGCGCCGCCTCGGCTGTCAGTGACGCGAGCTTGGACGCGTCCACTTGCATGCTGATGGCCTCCCTGATTGCAGGCTGATTGGACTCGTTCACACCGGCGACCTGCGCCATCGACGGCGCGCCCTCCTGAGCGCCAATCGCCCTCGTCGCCGCAGCCGCCGCAGCCTCCTGCAGCACTTGCAGCTGTTCACGAGCGTTCGCTCCGTCCGACTGCGCCGCTCGAAGCTGCGCCTGCAGCTCGCCCAGCTGCGCCTCGAGCTCAGCCACAGTGCGCTCAGACGCTGCCCGCACGGCGCTCTCGGCGGCCGCGGCCGCGCCGAGCGCCGCTGTCGCGTCGCTGAGGGATGCCTCGAGCTGCCGGCAGCGCGCCTGCAGCACCTGCCCCTCTACCGTACTGGCATCAAGTGCGTCCTCGGCCACGGCGCGTGCGGCGAGAGCCTCCTCGGCGCTCGCGCGCTCGCGCTCGATCTCCAGGCGCAGATCTGCAATCTCCCGGCGCAGATCTGCAATCTCCCGGCGCAGATCTGCCATCTCGAGGACGCTCTCCGCCGCCGTGGCCTCCAGCGCCGCCTTTGCACGCCTCAGGCCGTCGATCGTCGACTGCAGCACGGCGAGCTTGGCTACCCAGCCACCCTCTCCTCCGCCGTCGTTGCCACCGCCGTTGTCGCTGTGGGGAAGCTGGGCACGGTCTCCCTCGCCGAGGACACCTCGTTCGCCCCCCGTGCTGGCGCCCGCGACGGCGCTCGCCTGTGCCGCGTCGCGCTCCCGCAGCGCCACCTCCAATTGCAACTCCAATTGAGCGTACCCGATGCCCATCGCTTCGGATTCGCGCACTGCAGCCTCGAGGTCCGCTGCGCGGCCGCTGAGCTCCTCGCGCAGGGCGGCCAGCTCGGCGGCGGCGCTCAGCTGCGTGTCACTCGCGCTCTGCTCCGCTTGCCGCTGGGCCTCGAGCGCCGCCTTCAGCTGTCGCTTGAGTTGGTCGAGCTCGCCGGCCGCCCCGCGCGCGATGCGCAGTTCGGTCTCCATCGCCTCCACGCGCACACGCAGCTCGGCGGCCTCGCGGCTGATGGTTCGGTTCGTCTCATCCTGCGCCACCACCAGCGCCTTAAACGACTCGAGTGCGAGCGTGTCCGGATCGTCGTCCTTGGCGGCAGCGGCGGCAGCGGCGGCAGCGGCGGCAGCGGCGGCAGCGGCGGCGGCAGCGTCGGGCGGAGCGTCGGGCGGAGCGTCGGCGTCGCCCGGCGTGGAGCTGCCGTCGCGAGCGGCCGCCAGGCGAAGTGCGAGCGAGGGTGCGAGCGACGCGCGCGTTGTCGCGGGCGCCGTCGCGGTGGCGCCATCCCCGCCCTCGGTCGGCTCTGCGTACGCTTCGAAGATGACGACACGCGCGGCGTCGTAGGTGCGCTCGAGGATGGCGGCGAGGCCGTCGGCATAGAGGAGGGCCTGGTGGGTCGAGGCGGCGCGACGCATGAGCACGTCCGTCTCCTCATCCGAGGCCCACCATTCCGCACGCCCGTCCAGAGCGGCTTCATAGGCGCCGTGTGCTCGCATGCCTTCCCAGGCCGCCTCGTACCGGTCGAGCCCAAGACGGCGCCGCACCATCCGTACGAGCACAGGCCGTTCGAACGAGGCGGTGGGCGCTGTCGCGAGCAGCAGCCCGAGCAGCGCGCCCAGATGGCCTCGCACGTGCACGTCTTCCGCGGGCTCGGCGAGCGCCGTCTCGAGCGCCTCGAGCAGCGCGGGCAGTGCCGTCGTGGGCGCGAGCAGCTGGGCGACCGCCTCCGCGGAGCCTCGCAGCCACGCTATGAGCGTCTGAAGTAGCGAGAGGCGGATGAGAGGCGAGGGGGGCTTTGTCGTCGTCGCCGTCGTCGCCGCCGCGTGGTCGGCGGGACGCAGCGTCATCGCGACGAGCCATCGAAACAATCCGCCAGAGCTCCGCTCGGTGGTGCCCACGACGGCGCCCCGCTCGGTGGTGCCCACGACGGCGCCCCGCTCGGAGGCAGGCTCGGAAACGGCAGCGGCCGACGGGGCGGCGGCGGCGGCGGCAGCGGCGGCGCTCGTCAGCGGCGCGTCGAGCGCGCTCGCGGGCAGCCGGAGCAGCATGCGGCGCAAGTCGGGGTTCCTGTGCATCAGTGCGCACAGCACGCCGCTCGCCAGCCAGCCCGCAGCAGCACGTGCATCGTCGTCGGCGCCCAGCACGGCGCCCCCGGTGCGGCCCTCCGCCGCAGCTCCAAGGGCCGCCAGGGCCATGCTCGCAAACGAGCGCTCCGCACCGGGGGACGCCCCGGGGGCGTCGTGGTGGGCGCCGTTAACCGCCGGCCGAGGCGCAGCGGCGCTGGGCGCGGCGGCGGCGGCGGAAGGAGCGGCGGCGGCGGCGGCGGAAGTGGCCGTGTGCGAGAGCGAGGCCGCGGCCGCGAGCTGTGCGGCAGGGTGGCCGTGAAGCGTCGCGAAGAAGAGATGGCGTGTGCAGTTGCGCAGGGCGGTCGACGAGGTGCGCAGCCCGGTGTGAAGGATGCGTGTGAGCGCGGGCTCTGTGAACGTTCGGTCTCCTTCTCGGCGGCTCACACGCGCGGCAAGCAGCTCGTCCGCACCTGAGGCGACGCGCGAGGGCGCCGTGGTGAGCACGTGCATGCTGGGCAGGGGACCGTGTCGCGAATAGGCTCATGCGCGCCGTGGTGAGCACGTGCATGCTGGGCAGGGGACCGCGTCGCGAAAAGGCGCATTCATAGGCTCATTCACACCGGCAGGGCACGCGTGGACGAGGTCGGCGAGTGTGCGCATCGCTTGCACCACGAGCGCGGGGTACGTGAGCGAGGCGGCGTCGCAGATCAGGCTGACCAGCAGTGGCACGAGCCGTAGCTTGAGCAGCGCATCTTGCGTGATCGCAATGTCAGGCGCCGGCTTGGGCGCCGGCTCGAGCGCCGTATTGGGCGCACCGGCAGCGCCCGCGTCGGCGCCGCGACCGCTGGTGGCGGCGGAGGAGGCGCCCAACACGGCAGAGGTGGCGCCCGCCGCCGCCGCGCGGGCAGCATCGGCCGCATCGCTCAGCCCGACAGAGAGCAAATGGGAGGTGAGCTCGCACGCGAGCTGGACGGAGATCGCATCTCCCTTGGAATGGCGCTGTGGCGGCAGCGCGAGCAAGCCAGGCAGGCGCGCGATGGCGCCGGCGTCCCGGAAGAATCGGCAGCAGGAGGCGTTGCGCTGCAACAACGAGCTCAGGATGCGCAGGCAGTCGTGCACTACGACGCCACCGCGCCCGCTGCCGCTGCTCTGGGCGCCGCCGCCGCCGCCGCCGCCGCTGCCCGCCGCTGCGCCGGCCGCCGCGTCCTCTTGAGCGCTCTCGGCTTCGATGATGTCGAGCAGCTTGTCAAAGGCGCCTTGGAAGCCGAGCAGATTCTGCACGCCGGCGTGTCCCTCGCCCAGCCGCGCAAGCAGCAGCAACACCTCGTTGCGCACGATCTCGCGACTGTCCACGAACAGATCCAGATCAGAGCCATCCGAGGCACTCAGTCGCACTCAGAGGCACTCAGAGGCATTCAGAGGCCCTCAGAGGCACTCGGAGGCGCACCTGTCCTCGACGAGACCCATCAGCCGGCCGACGCACGTTGGCTCGTTTAGGATCGCCTCCTGCGTCTGGCGGCGCGCAAGGCCAAGCAGTCGCATGAGGGCCTGCACGGCGTGGTAGCGTGCGTACACGTCCTCGTTTTCGGCGCCGAGCATCAGGTCGGAGACACTGCCATCGCGCGTGAGGAACACGGACACGTTGTGCATCGCCTTGACCTCGGCGGCGTCGTCCTCGCGCCCCTTTGGCAGCTCGCTGTCGAACAAGTTAGCGAATGTCTCGAGCGTGTCGCGCATCACCTCTGTGTCCTCCTCGCGCAGCAGCTTCACGAGCACTGAATAGCCGCCACGGTCCACCAGCCGGAGCGGCTCGCTCGCGGAGAGGTCACGGAACTCAGCGATCGCCTCACGCTTATCCTCCAGCTGCGTCGAGTTGTCCAGGCGCTCAAGCAAGCGCGCGCCCGTCGACTTCTGCGGTCCTATGGTCGCAGAGAGCGCCGCATGTGCGATGTCGCCAAAGAGGGACATTGTGTTGCGCGTCCAAGAGGTGTGAATGAAATCTCGGTGTGTGGCCTTTTCGTGTCGCGAGGTCGGTGATCCGTCAGGAGAACTTGGATCACCTCCCGGCACTTTACACTATCTCCGCTCATCTGCGAGGATTTTTTCAAAATGCCGCTGAAATTGGCGGTCCTCACTCGCTCACGGTTTATTCAAGCACGAGACTGGACCTGTCCACATGGACCCCATTGCGGGTCTTCTTTCTAAAGTTGGCAAGTTTCGTTGGCTGGCCAACGCTCGAAATGGAGATCGGCCTTGGACTGCCTGCGATGACCGACATGCTGACCGAAGATGTCAAGATGGGTCAAGTACCCTTGTCAAGTACCCCACCCGCCGAGAACCCTGGGGCGCGACCCGACCCCGGCGAGCCCCGCCCCGAGGAGCCGAAGATTGAGAGTCATCGTGTCACACTGGTGAGTCTGACACTGAAAGTGCGGGAAACGGTCCATCGGAGTTAAAATGTAAAATAAAGATATCGCTCGTTATATTATCGATCCAATCCATTCGATAACCCGGGCTAACCGTTAATATAATCGCGTTTTATGTCTACTTACCGACTTAGGACTTACCGTTAAAAGCGTTATCCCGGGGGATCAATAAAACGAAGTAACATATAGCGAGAGAGGAATTTTATGATCCGTGTGCACGCCGGTCCTGTGTCTTGGGTGTCAAAATAAACCATTGGCTGTGAGATGGCTTTGAAAACTGTATACTTTAACGACTCGGAATACGCGCTATCAATGGTAGGGCACCCAGGAGATACGGTGCTGAGGAGGGTCGTGGGCCTCCAGTGGGATAGATTTGGGGTTCGTTGAGTCGTCTTTGTCGAGCGCCGCGCTGGCAAGCTCGAGCAATTCGGCCTTCTCCACCGCCACTCTCGGCCACTCTCGCCACATCCACCGCACCGCCGACGCGCCGAGCGCCGCGATCAGCACTCATTGAGCTCGCGAACCGACAAGTCGCTCAGCTTGTGCTGCCTGGGCGGTGGCGGGCGCGGCGGCGACAGCGCCGCGGCCCCATCGTACCCGGCTACGTCCGCCCCGAAGGCGTCTCGCATCTCGTTGAGCTCGGAGAGCATCTCATCTTTGGTGAATGGCTCCCTTCCCAGCTCGCTGCCGTCGCTCTCGGTGCGCGCATCCTCGTCCTCGGCTCCTCGCTTATACCACCTCGCCTGCGTTGCTCCTCCTCGTCTAGCCGTCGCTCCTCCTCGTCCATATCGCCGAGGTAATCGCCGTGGTATTCCCATAGCGAGCCGAAGCCCGACCATGGCGAGTCGCCCCACCCTGCAAAGATAAGCGCTGGTCCTCGGCATCAATAAGGCTGCTGGGACGCGTGGGTTCCCTGGCTGGCACGCCCATCGGAGGCGCCGGCAACGGTGGCCGCTCCCGCGCGTGTTGCTGCTGCCGCTCGCGGTAAAGCGCCTCGAGCTTGGCTTCCGGCGGCGGCCTAGGCGTGTCCTGTGCACACCGTGTCCTGAACCGCCTCGGCCGCCTCGCGAGCCAGGAGCGCCTCCTGCAGCTGCATGCGACGAGCTCGCGCTGCATGCGATAGGGCGGGGAGGCCAAGGACGTCACCGGCGCCGGCGCCGGTGACGGGCCCCCGCGGGTTGGCATGCAGGCGGCGTGCATGCCCACACTCCCTCCATTTCGAACTTTGTCATTTCTGTATTCAGAATCAGCACGCGCGACGACAACATGCAAAATCCGTAACGAAATCTTTAGTTTGGGGGAAAGGGGGGGGGGAACAATTTTTCGGGGAAAGGTGCGGGAGATGATGCTGGGCTGCATTTCTTCCGCGAGTGTGTGGAGGCAGCCGTTCAGCTCAGCGGCCTCGAACATGACAGCCTTATCGCGGCTCCGAACCCGATCCCATGGAGCTAATGGAGCAACGCCACGGAGATGGCGAGGGCGTCCGAGGGCGGGGGCCGCCACCTGCCCCAAAGAAGCCCCTTGAAAGAAGCCCCAAGAAGTAACGGCACAAGGTGAGACCCGACAATCGGGAACATGGTCTTCAACTGCCATCGGCTCACCACCAGCCGCCTGTGTTGGGTTGATGGGGTGATGTGTGGCTTGAACTTGGGTCGAGTTGGTATGAAGCCATCGTCCACCTCCGTCTAGCCTCTGAGCTCCGTCGAAGCGCCGGCCACGCGTGCATGAGCATACCAATCAATAACATAACCGATCAAGCAGTATAGAGAGCGGGCGCATGACGCGCCATGTGGGCAGTGGCGCCGCACTGCTGGGCTTGCCGCGTGCTGCAGTGTTGCTACGGCCGGCAGGCAGCGGGACGAAGCCACACTTGTGCATAACTGGTGCAACAGCACGTGCAGCGCCACGACGATGGGTTCATGAGCTGGGCCATCAGCTCCGCTCGCGGCCAGCAGTGTCGCTATGGCATCGTCAAGGCCCTGGGGCACGAGCGTCGTAGGTGGCCGCGGCGAGGTGGCGAGAGAGAGGGCACGCGCGTCGTGCATCATAGAAGACTCCGAACCTGATGGCTCATCACCAGGTGCCGCCCCCGTGCCGCCTGTGTTGGGTTGATGGGGTGATGTGTGGCTGGAAGTACTTGGGTGGTTGGGTCCGAGTCGGTGTGAAGCCATCGTCTGCAGTCGCTACTGCCGGCAGGCAGCGGGACGAAGCCACACTGGTGCATAACTGGTGCAACAGCACGTGCAGACCTTAGACCGATAGTTGATCGACATTGACAGCGCCTTGACGTGCGCCGCCTCACTGTCGCCCATCTGCTTCTGCATGTCCGTGATCACCGTGGCCTGCTTGTCCATGAGCTCCTGCATACGAGCCGTGTACACCGTGATCTTGGTATCGTGCTCCAAGAGCGCATCGGCGTTCACCTTGATCTGCTTCTTGAGCTCGCTCTTGAATGCGCGGGAGTTCCATGCCGATGCATGCCCGGCTCGTGAGGCGTCTCGGGCGAAGGCGCTATGGGTCAGTCGGCGTTTGCAAGAGGAAGACGTTGACGTCTGTTTTCTGCTCGAGGTGATGGGATCGCAGGAGGCGTTCACAGCTGAGACCTATGGACTGCGCGCCATGGCAAAAAAGATTGGCTACGTGGTTTGATGGATGGTTGGCGAGGGTGGAAGCCAGCGCGAGCAGCGACAAAGCGGTGACTCTTTTACCAACGGCATCGCCGTACTCGTCAAGCAAGCGACGTGCACCATTGAGCACCACGCGCGTCTCGAGGAGAGGGACTTGCGAGGTGGGGATTTTCCAGGAACGAGGCATGGCATACCAGTCATCTTTGCTTCTTTGGAGCGGGCCCACATCCATACATTCGTGCGGGCAGGGGCCATCGCCATGGTCACGGGCCAACGGAATCTGATTCGTGAGAACGACATCTCATGACATCTCGACATCCCCCCGCTCCCGACCCCCTCTCCAGTGTCGTGTCATGATGTCGTGTCATGAATTTGAACTTAAAGTTGAACTAATCTGCGCCTTCCGCGAGCATCTCCACGGGCCGGCGTCTGCCGAGAGGTCTTATCTGACTTGAACTTAAAGTTTAACTAATCTGCACGCGCATTTGGGAGCTCAAGAAGCATGAGGTAAGAGGCATGAGGAAGATAAATCTCGCTGTGAGCTCAAACTCCCCAAACTCGTCAAGTTTTTTCTTGGCTCCCCACCCATGCAGGGCTCCAAATTGCACCAAGTGCCCTGCGTCCCCGTCACTTCGATGAGCTGGCTGGAGCAGCGGCGCGAGGTGCAGCTGGCGCTGAACGCAGCCCTGGCGGTTCGCAGTCCTCGCAGCTCTGCCGAACGCTTGCATTTCCTCGGCCAGTTCTTGCTCGATTGGCACGGTGGTAAGCGCCCCGCTGGCACTGCAGCAGTAATCTCCTCGAGCCAGCCTGCAGCCTCCGCAACGGAGTTGGCCGAGCTCGAGCTAGCCATCAAGCGTGCGCTGACCATGGCCAAGCGAAACACCTCTGAGCGAGCGATCGTTGTGGTGGCACGTCACTTGTTAGCTAAGGCTGGGTTGCGACCAGCGGACGCAGCCGCATTGGCACCCAGTCTGCCAGGAGCGGCGCTCAAGCCAGTCCCGCTCCCGGACTGCGAGGAATCGATTGGCTTTGTCTCGTATTCGGAGGGCTGGTCAGAGCACTGGCCCTTTGTATCGTACGGCGAGGGCGCTTTCGACACGCGCTCTCCCGAGCTCAAGGCCGCATGGCCGTTGATCAAATGCGTGGCGGCTCCGATTGCAGCCAGCAGCAGCAGCAGCAGCAGCAGCAGCAGCAGCAGCAGCAACATTGGCAGCAGCAGTAGCAGCAACGGTAGCAGCAGCGCAGCGCCGCACGAGCGTGTTGCCTCGCCTCGCGGGAAGCGAGCTGCCACGCCTCGGGATGAATCTCGGGATGAATCTCGGGTTGAATCTTGGGACAAGCGTGCAGCCTCGCCTCGCGGGAAGCGAGCTCCCTCGCCTCGCGGCCCGAAGGGTGGCGCCGCCGCCGCCGCCGCCGCCGCCACCTCCCACGCCGCCAAGGGTCACGTCAGCGCCAGGCAGCAGCTCCCAGCTATCGACATAGCCGCAGCCCACCTCGCCGCCGACACAGCCTCGGACGCACAGCTGCGACCGCCGCCGGCCGACGACGTGGCGGCGCCTGGGACGGAGCTGATTATAAAAGGCAAGTACGGCGAGGTGCATGACGTGCAGCTCTCCAAGCTGATGAGCAAGCTGCTCCGCCACAAGGCCAAAGAATATGACGTGCCGATTGACACGGACGGATGGGTCCTACTCACTGATGCGATCGCGCATGTCAACCGTCGCGAGGCCGAGCTGGCACTCGAATCGGAACCGCCGCGCGAGCCGTGCACGTGGACCGAGGAGCACGTGCACGCGATGGTGGGGCTCAATGACAAGCAGCGCTTTGAGTTGCGTGAGCAGCCGACGGCTGGTGGAGTGTACCAGATCCGGGCGGCGCAGGGCCATTCGATGAAGCAGGTCGGCGAGCAGATTGGCACACTGATCACGTTTGACAGCGAAACAAAAGAGGCGAGCGTCCCATTTGCGGTGCACGGCACAACCATCACGGCGCTCCGGCAGATCCTCGCGCAGGGGCTGCATAAGATGGAACGGCACCACATCCACCTGGCCAAAGGTTTGCTAGGGGAGGAGGCGGTCATCTCGGGGATGCGCCACGACTGCGCTGTGTACATTTGGGTGGACATCTCGAGTGCGCTTGAGCACGGGATCCGTTTCTTCGAGTCGACGAATGGCGTCATCCTGTGCGAGGGTGATGAGAATGGATACCTGCCGCCGCGCTTCTTCTCGTCCGTCATTGAGCTGCGCGGCGTGCTCGCGCAGCCGAACTATGCGAAACAACCCCTCGTGAGGCTGCTCGAGCGCCTCTTCCCCGGCCGTGCGCACGTGACCGCGACCAAGCTGCACGGCGGCTTCTCCGGCTCGCTCGTGCTGCAGACGGACAGCCGCGACATGCAGGGCCGTCCTAATGAGCCTACCGTGACCAAGCTCGACTATGCAGACTCGATGATCGAAGAGGTGCGCCGCACCGAGGAGATTTCGCACCTCGTGGGCGCCGAGGCCATCAAGCTCATCCGCGGTCCTGAGTTTGTCGACAGCCAGGGGCGCGACATGGCGCTGGGCACGGCGCGCGAGACAGCCACGGCGCGCACGGCGCGCAGCGCGGCTTCAGCGCGCGCTCTGGCCTCCGCAAGTGGCACGCCCTCGCGCAGCGTGGTCGACGAGTCGATCGGTTACGGCGCAGTGGTGCTCGAGATGGCAGGTGCATGCTGGGTGCTGCCCGAATTCTTCGGTAAGCTCGAGGTCGAGCTGCTCGCCACATTCAAGAAGCGACTCATCCGCGAGATGCACCAAAAAGTACCCGAGGAGGAGGCTGCGCAATCGCACGTTTCCCTCAAGGCTTCCTTGGGCCCACCGACGATCAAGTGGGAACGCGAGGCGATGGATGTGCTGAATGACCTGTGGGGGCATGGCGGCGCGCTCGCCAATCTCGCCTTGAAGACCGTGCAGCGGGACCTCTACAATGCAGTCGCGCTCGACGGGCTGATTGCGACGCAATTGCGCGCGACCGCCAAGGCGATGGTGATCGTCTTTGACAAGCCGCCCGCCGGCTCGGCCATCTGGGTGCGGGACGAGCGTGCTCGGGAGTATGAGCCACCGAGCAACGTCCAGGCAGCTTTGGCGCAGCTGCAGCAGAAACGCATCATTGATGTGTCTCGCGTGGCCAAGCGCGACAAGTTTGCCGCCTCATTTGTGCTCGACGTGCCGAGCCTCGTCTGGTCGGATGTGAATTGCCAGCCGCTCGTCTCATTACTGCATCAGCTCGAGGCAATCTCGTCCGGCACGGGCGGCGACGACGTCGCGTGGCTTGCCGAGTGGCAGCCACTCCGCTTGTACCAGCATGGTGACTTGAATGCGGCCAATGTGCTCGTCGACGTCAAGGACCGCCTGTGGCTCATCGACTTTGCCAAGGCCGGTGTGAACATGCCCTTCCACGACGCGGCCAAGATGGTGAGCGTCCTCCTGTTTGAGTACTATCCGATCCCTATGTCGATTGACGAAGTGCACGCAGCGAGCTCGCGCCAGCTCGAGGACAGGCTGGGCATCAAGGAGGATGTTGCCAACCGACTCAAGTTCAAGGTCGTCGCCCCGGCTGACGAGCACTCGTCGTTCAAGAGTAGGGCGTCAAGGACGTCGAAGGAGCACGCGGAGGAGCACGGCCTGAGGAATATGTTGGGCTCTCTCTCGGCGCGCGGCGGACAGGACGATTCCTCCTCCTCCTTCGTGAAGCGCAAATCGAAGTTGCGATCTCGGTCCGAGCTGCACGCGGCTTGCATTGAGGATGGCGACGCGAGGCTGCTTCAGCTGCTCGAGGACGGTTTGGTCCACGACGCAGCCGTGTGCGAGCGCCGCATGACTGAGGCGTGCGAGATCGTCGATCGGCTACTGTGGGGAAGTGACAAGATGCCCCTCGATTCGCAGCTGCCCGAGCCACCGCCCGAGCCGCTCGAGCTGTGGGAAATGTTTGACCAGGTCGCGCCGTCCACATGGGCCGAGCACCAGCGAATGACATTCGATCTCGCGGCACGCGTGCTCAAGCTCGCCTTCCAGCTGGTGGCCAAGTGCAGCCACCGCTCGCGCTCAGACGACCCGACAGAGGCGCATGCGGCGGTGGAGCCTGCGGACTTACATGCATGCAATTTCCTCTTTGTGATGTTGCACCGCTCGCTCTCAACCCTTCGCTACGTCGACCTATCCACCGACAAGAAGCGCGTCGCATGGCACACAGTGCGCCGATGCGCCGACGCTCTGCGAACAGTGCTCGCGCGCCGGCCGCGTCCCCCGCCGATGGTAGCAGCGTCCTTCAAGAGCACGCTGATGCTCGCAGAGGGCGCTCCCATGCTGCTGCGACCCAGTGCGAGCACTGATGGCCACGAGGACGGTGCCGCCGCCCAAACGCGCTGTGCTGAGCGGCTCGTGGTGGGCTCGCAGCTCGGGCCGAAAACCATCGGCGTCGTTGGCGTCCTCGCCCCCGAGCTTGTGGTACAGCCGCTCTCGTTTGACATCTTCAGCCAGCTGGTAGGTTGATTGCCACTCGTTGCCACGGAGGACCGCGATTGCCACTCGTTGCCACGGAGGACCGCGATTGCCAATCGTTGCCATCTCGGATGGCCGCATAGCACCGCGGAGGATGGCCTCTGATGGCCTCTGATGGCCTCTGATGGCCTCTGATGACCTCTGATGGCCTCTGATGGCCTCTGATGGCCTCTGATGGCCTCTGATGGCCTCTGATGGCCTCTGATGGCCTCTGATGGCCTCTGATTGCCCTGAGGACCGCTGAGGACCGCTGAGGACTCTGAATTGCGTCCCTCATCAGGTGCTGCCGTGGCGCCCCGATCCGACCGGTAAGTACCTCGAGACCATCGTCGAACAGGGACGGCGTGACGTCAAAGTGGCTGAGGAGCTCCGTGACTTGCTGCGCGGCGCGCCGTCCATGTCGGCTGCGGCGCTCGCAACGGCGGCCCAGCGATTGCAGGCGCAGGTTTCGTCACCCGTGCTCGAGCGGCGGGTGCGGCGCGTGCGCGATCTCAGCAGTGAGCTGCGCACCACGAGCAACCTGATTGAGTATCATCAGCATGCAATCAGACGGCTACACGAGGGGCGTCATCAGCACGCAATCAGACGGTCACACGATGGGCGTGCACAGCGCCTCCAGCAGCTCCGGTACGAGTACCGTCGCACCCAGGTGCGCCGACGGCAGGCGGATCTCCAAAATCTCCAAAGGATCTCCGAGGGACTGCACGCAGAGACGCGCCGGCTGCAGGAGACGTTACTCACACTACAGCGCGAGGCGGCCCAGAGCAGTGTCGGTCACCTGAATGCCGAGGGCCTTGAAGTATTCATCATGAACCTCGAAGCCGAAGGCGCACACCTGGATGCCGAGGAGGCCTCGAGCGCCGTATCGGGCACGGCGGAGGCGCTCGAGACGGCGCGACGAGTCCGGGCCCAGCGGCAGCAGGCAGACGAGATCGCCGCAGCTCTGATCGAGCTCGATCGTGAGGGCGAATCTCTCGCCCAGTCACGCAACGGTCTCTCACGTAACGGTCTGCGTGAATCTAGGGGCGAATCTCTCGCCGCAGAACAGTGGCGCACCGAAGGGCTCCAAACACGGGGCGACGCACGTAACGGTCACCGGGACAGCGCGCACTCGACTCTCTTCTCAGAGCCCGACATCTCAGAGCCCGAGATCTCGGAGGCCGAGATCTCGGAGCCCGAGGAGATCGAGGAGCCCGAGGAGATCGAGGAGATCGAGATCTCGCTTGCCCAGTTGCACTACGAGATTGGGCTCCAGGAGCACGCGCGGATTGCCGTGGTAGCGGCGCTCCATAAACTTGGGTCCGCACCGCCCGAGCACCGCATCGAAGCTTCGGGGCGCAAGGGGCGCATGATCTCACGCGACGAGATCGAGCACGCCCTCGAGCTCGATCCACGAGCTCGAAGGGCGAGCTCGAGCGCCGTATCGGGCGCGGGCAAGGGAGGCGTGGAGGGCGATGGCCGTGGCGCGCCGGGCGAGAGTCACGAAGCTCAGCCAGGTGCACCCCTGGGTGGCGTGCGCGGCCCTGGCCTCCAGCTCCGATGGCCCCGAGACGACTTAGATCTGCTCGTCCTACAGAGGAAGCCCCACAGCACGGCGCTTGGTCGCTCCCGCTCATTCTCGGGACGGATCTCTCGAGTGTTGACGAATTCGACGAGTTCGACGAAATCGAGCTCAGGGATGCTCCGGGAAGCCCCCGCTGCCTCCTCCGCGACCGTCTCCGCTGCCGCCGATGCCAGCGCCGCCGCCCCCTCCGTCTCCTCCGACATGGGCGTCGCGACCAGCTGGCGCATGGGCTTCGACGTGGCCAAGCAGGCGCGCACGGCGCTGCGGCTACGCGGGCTGCAGCGCGAGCACATGCTGTTGCAGGAGGCGATCGAGCTGCTGCAGATACGGAAGCAAGCCTATTTGGACTTGCAGGTCCTCGTGGCGGTGCGAGCGACCCTCGAGAGACGGCAAGCCGAGCTCGAGGGAGCTCTGCGCGAGATGCAATCTCGGGACGAGCTCGCGCCCAAGGAGCGCGAGGAGATGGAGGCGCACTTTTGCAAGATGTTCATCTCCTCGGGCTGCCGCGGCCTCCGCCAGTACGCGGCCGGCCAGCCGTTGTTCGTTCGCGTCGAGGGCATCCACGGAGCCGCCGACTGGTGCGATGCAAACGTGGTCGAACCGGTGGGGGGCGGTTGGCACAAGCTGCTGCTCTTCGAGGACGAGAACAGCGAAGGCCAGCTGGTCGAGCTTGACCTGGACCCGTTCAACCATGGGCCGCGCGAGATCCCCCTCCGATCGTTTCGGGAGCTCTGGGTGCGCCTAATTGCCTCCCTAATTGCCTCCTTAATTGCCTCCCTAATTGCCTCCCTAATTGGGAGCTCTGGGTGCGCCCTGCGTGTGTGATGTGAGCGATGCGCGCCCAGCTTGAGGACTTCTGATGAGCCCTATTTGCCTCCCTCATCAGGTGCGCCACGCGCGTACGATGCGCGCCCTAATTGCCTCCCTAATTGCCTCCCTGATTGCCTCCCTCATCAGGTGCGCCACGCGCGTACGATGCGCGCCCAGCATGCGTCCATCGTGGACGCCCTCTCCGGCAAGCGGCTCGACGTCAAGGAGCACTGCGTCCCAATCGAGATTGCGGGCGCGAACCTGCTGGCGGAGAGCGAGCAGCCGGGGACCGGCCTATCACCGACCAAATCCCCGACCAAAGCCCCGACCAAGGCGGGCGCCGTGGCGGGCACCGTGTCGGACGTTGCGTCTGCGTTTGAGCGCGACCCTGCGCCGGACGAGGACGACTACTTGAAGATCACTAGTGTCGAGTCGCTGTGCCGGTGGCTGCACACGATGCATGCGCGGCGCGTGCGGCGCTCGCAGCCCCCACCGTTGGCCTCGTGCGTGCTGCTCACGGCAGGGCCAGCGGCCGGTAAGACGTGCTTGCTCTCACAGCTTGTGGTGCACTCCCTCGACCTTGACGGAGCGGAGGTGCTGCCGGTGCTCATCAAGGTGCAGGATCTGCAGAAGCTGCTGCTCTCGAAGGAGCCATCGGTGGGTGTTGCATGTCTGCAACTTGCATGTCTGATTGCATGTCTGCAACTGATTGCAACTGATTGCATGTCTGCAACTGATTGGGCGCACGGAGTGGACTCTGAATGGGCACTGATTACCATGTAGGGTCTGATTACCTTTTATGGCGTGAGATGGCCCTAAAAGGTAATCAGTGGGGCATGAAATCGCAATCATTGGGGCAAGATACACGATAGAGTGGAATGGCCGATTTCATGCCCCACTGATTGCGATTGAACTTCAGGTTGTGTCCGTCTGATTGCGATTGCGATCTCGTCTGATTGCGATCTCATCTGATTGCGATCTCGTCGAACCTCACAGGTGGTGTCCGCCTTCGAGCGTGCGTGGAACTGGGTCGACGCTTACCTATGCCTCGTGCACGGCCTCGGCTCGGAGCTATACCTGTTCCTGCGCCAGGCGATGGTGGCGCGGCGCGTGCTGCTCCTCATCGACGGCATCGACGAGGGCGGGCACGCCCGCCAGCGCGTCGAGCAGCACATCGTTGAGGTGCTCGCGCCGCAGGGGTTCGTCATTGTGGTCACCTCGCGCCCGAACGGTCTGCCCGAGGTGGGTAGTTTGTCGGAGACTTCTCGAGTGCTCTGCGCTGCATGCAAGTGCTCACCACGGCGCCTACCCCCTTTCCACAGGAGCTCTTCATTAAGGCGCACTTCCGGCGGCTCCAGCTCAAGCCGTTGAGTGATGAGCAGCAGCATGTGGTCATCCGATCGCGCGTCGAGCCGGTGCGCGATTGCGATGCCCCAATCGGATGCCCCTCAGATGGCCCCCTCAGATGCCCCCCTCAGATGCCACTGAATTTGCGCTCGGATTGCGGCTGATGGCCTCGCTCTCGTGGTCTCGGGTTGCATGCTGATGGCGAACAGGTGCTTGGGTTGACAGCGGCGCAACGGCTGATCGAGTACGTGAAGACGACGGTACCGATTGACCAGGATACGGGCCATCGTGTGACCGGTAACCCGCTGATGCTCTCGATGGTCATCTCGATCCTCATGTCGCGCCAAGCTTCGAAGGATGAGCAGGCTGGCAAGCCGGGCAAGCAGGGCAGCATGTACGCTCTCGGCGTCGCCGATGCCGCGCAGACCGGTGGCAGCGACGGCGGCGAGATGGGCATCTCGATGCCTAGGACGATCACTGAGCTGTACGACGTGGCGGCTTCGGCTATGCTGGACCAACTAGAACGAAAGGATCGCGGTGAGAAGACAAGGCACGCCGCGGGAGGCAAGCGGATGCGTGAGCTCCTCGAGGCAACTTTCTTCCAAGCCCACGCAGCCGAGAAGCGTATCATCACCGAGGTGCGTGTGGCCCTTGCCGCCATCGGCCTCGTCCAGCCCGCCGAACTCGATCGTATCATGTCGCTCAACCGCCGGTCAGGGGCATCTGCGAGCGATCGCTTCGCTGGGGGATCTGCTACTCCATGGGGGGGGGATCTGCTACGCTCACGCACGGACTCGTCGAGCCACCTTCCTAATTTGGGCTCGTGCAGCCATCTGAGCTCGCCAGACGGCACTCCATCCAGGGCGTCGACTCGAGCTCGAGCGTCGACCGTTGATGGCACACGGAATATGGCCTCTCTCAACAAAGCGCGCTCCTCGGAAAAGGGGGCGGTCCTCTGGGGGAGGGCTCGCGCCTCGGTGGGCGTCGGACCGCCCAATGAAGCGGGGCTGCGTAACCAACTTTCCCGCCCGATGAGCATGGTGGAGCACCGTCGCATGCAGACGGAGGTGTTCAAGGCGATCGGCGAGCTCCCCCAAGAGTGGCAGGACGCGATGCAAGGGATCCGCGAGCGAGTGCGCCAAGACCGGCTGCCGCTGCTCAGCTTGCTGAGCGCCTCTCCGCTGGAGATGCAGTCGTCGCACCTCTCCTTCCAGGAGTTCTTCACGGCACGCGCGCTCTGCAACGGGCAGCGGCTTATACCCCGGGCAGCCGAGCCATGGCGTTGGTCGGCGTGGTGGGGCAACACGTTGCGCCACGGCTCCGAAATGGGGCGCGCGTTCGGGCACGGCCTGCTGCAGGCGTGCGGGCTCTCAAAGACGGATGCTGCCCTTGAGCTGCGTGCCAAGCTGGGAGGCCATCGTCCGACGGCGCTGCGTGCCATCTCGTTGCTCTTGCACGCGGCGCACTCCCTCGACCTGAGTGACAACAATCTCCGCGGCGACGAGATGTATGCTCTTGCCAAGGTCTGGCCGACGACCCCAGCCGACTGATGCCCGCTACTGACTGATGCCCGCCCAGGAGTGCCGCTGATGCCCGCCGATGTGCCCGCTGATGACCTCTGATGGCGCCCCTCATATTGCAGGTGCTAGCCGAGGACCCGGAGCCGCCTGCGCGCGCGCTCAACCTCGCGGGCAACTGTCTGGCCTCTGAAGGCGCTCGGCAGGTAGCTCGAGCGCTCGAAGGCGCCCTCTCGCGCCATGTTGAGCTCCTCGACCTCTCCCGCAACGGCCTGTGCGGCATAGACCCTCTTGGGCGAGGCTCGTGGAGCCCTGACGGGCTTGGCTTGCTCGCGATGCGCCTCGAGAGCTGCCCTCGGCTGAGCACGCTCTGCCTGAACGACAATTGGCTCAAGGACGAGGGTGCGGCCCTTGTGCTGAGCGCACTCGGCCGGAGTGGCCACATGACACTGTCGTCGGCCGAGCCGCACGCGCTCACCTCCCTCGATCTCGCGCGCAACAAACTCGGCGTCGGTGCATGCAGGCTGCTCGTGGACGTTGCGGCCGTGTGCACGCGCCTCAGCACGCTCTGCCTGCGTGACAACCTGCTCGACGCCGAGTGCGCCCCTCTGCTCGCCGAGGTGCTGCGCAGAGCGAGCAGCCTCACCGTGCTCGACCTGTCCTCCAATCTCCTCTGCATTGCTCTCTCGCCCGAGGCGGTGCGCGCAGCGTGCGCATCGGAGAAGGACGCCGCCCTGCTCACCACGGCGCTCGGCGCTCGCTTTGCGGGGCGGCTGCCGTCTGGTACGTGGCACACGGAGGGCTTCGACGCACTTGTCAAGGCGCTCTGCCAACACGCAAGCCTCACCCACGTCTCGCTGGCTAACGGGCGGCTATGTGGGGTGTACACCGAGTACCTCGACTGTGAGTGGGTCTCGTTTGAAACGTACCAAAGTGCGGCGCTTGAGTTGCTCATCAAAGCGCTCGGTGCCTCTCAGCGCAAGACGCCCTCACCGCTGAGCATCGACTTGAATGGCAATCGCGCATCGGCCGAGCTACTCGAGATTGTGAAGCGCGCGGTGCACGAGCATGCCGCGCAGCAGCATGCCGGCGATGCCACCCCCCCCATTGAGGACACGCCGCGCGACGGGTCATCCCAGCCCGCCGTACGCGACGACGGACCGAGCTCGGGGGAGATCGATGGAGATCGAGGGGAAGATCGACCCGCCACGCCACCCTCAGGGGCGATCGCGCGAGCCGATACACCGCCGCCACTGCCGTCGGATCTCACGCCGGTCAGTGATGCAGACGAGCTCTCCGCCGGTGGCACCGAACCCCCGGCACCTAGTGCGGGGTCGAGCCCTCCCATGCCGACCCTGGCGCTTAGCAACGAGGGTGAGCCGGCTGCGGCCGCCGCAGCTCGAGCTCCACTCGAACCTTAAAGATGCACTTCATGCAGGCGCGTACTCACCACGGCGCCCCCCCCCTTTCCACAGGAGTTCCCCTCGAACCTAAGAAGCGCGCGAAGCGCGAGAACCCGTTCAAAGGGCCACGCCCCTCTCTTGGCGACCGATCGGCGCGCGACCCGAACAATGCGACGCCCGATACGATGCCTCGGACGGCATCGACCGTAAAGGGCAGCAGCTCGGCGGACCATGCTGAGGGCGAGAGCGTCGATGCCGATAAGCCCCAGGGCGGCAACAGCGCGCGCAAGGGGACGCCACAAAAGGCGCCATCAGCTGCCAAAGAAGGCAACTTGACGGCTCGCAAAACGATTCCCACAGCCGAGACCACGGCCACTCGTCGCGACGCGGGCGCGGCCGCCCTGCGCGGTAGCCTCGGAGGCCCAGCGAGCGTGTCGATGGCGTTGAAGAGCGCGCGTGGGTCCAGCAAGGAGGAGAAGCGCGAAGGCGCCGTAACGGGCGCGCCCGTTCGTCGCGCTGGCAAGGACGTGAAACGCCCCGCGACTCTGATAGTGACGAAGCCCGTTGAGGAGCGCGAGCCGGAGAGGAAGCTCAGACCGCCCAGGATCGACCATGCGGACGCGAAGCAGATGGTGCGCGAGTTCAAGCTTCGCGACGAAGAGCGGCCACCGGCTCTGATGGACAAGCAAGAGTCGCGCCACGTGCAGGCGCCGTCGCTCGATGGTGTTGGGGCGGGCATGCTGCTCCTCTTTAATTGCAACAAGGCGCGCTTCAAGTTGGTCATCGGCGACACGTCGACGCTGCCTGAGAAGTACGAGTACAGCCTATTCGCGCGCAATGGTGCGACGCTCGGCAAGGTCAAGATTCCCGCCAAAAAGGGCCTCCCCTTCGAGGAGCGTGTCTCGTTTGAACACCGCTGGCTGCCCGGGGTCGACTACGGATTGGTGCACCACTTTCGGCAGGGGCCAGGCACGCTGGAGCTCGAGCTCGAATGGGAGATTGAGGTGGACGAAGCGGCTCCACCCGTCAAGGGGGGGGCAGTGGCGCTTCGCGGCGCGCCCGTCACGGCGCCCCAGTTTCGTCCGGGACATGTGCAGCGGGCCGTCCTGCTGGTCAGCCCGTGGCTCGCGTACGCGTGCTGCGTGGGCGCGCGGCTCACTCTGATCGCGCCGGGCGACTATTGCGGCCGTGTGTCGACAGTGCAACGGGTGCTACGCGACGACACCGTCGTGGTGCGTGTGGATGCGACCACCGAGGAAAAGATTGTCGACCCGCGGCCCGATCGATGCGTGCCCACGACGACGGTGCGCTACCCCAAGGCGACCCCCATCTTGTACCTGCACAACGACGAGTGCGTGGACGCGTGCGTGGTCGAGATGCCTAAAAAGGAATGGGAGGAGACGAGCGAGAGGCGCAAGGATGACAAAGGGGGCAACCGACCCGATCCGAAGGCGGGTAATCGGCATTGGGTCGAGATGACTGTGAAGGACAAGGTGAGCATCGTGGCGGCAGATCTGAACGAGTACAACCACTGCCAGCCGCGCTTCGAGACCGTGGCCGACTACGAGGAGCAGCGCGTGCAGCACTGCCTCGACATGGTCGCGCGCAACGAGAAGGTCGAGGACGCGATCACGGGCAACACGCTCGCGATCAAGGACCAGCTAGTGAACGTGGATGTCAAGGCCTCCACCGTAGGCGGCGCGACGAACACACTCCTGGGCAAGCCGGTCAAGAATGTGCAGGCGCTCGTCTCCATCCTCACGATGCCCTCGCCGAAGCGCGGGAGTGGCGAGCATCCGTCGCAGGCGTGCCTCGTGCGCGCTGGGCCGGGCACCGGCAAGACGTGGATGTGCAAGCAGGCCGTGTATATTTTGGGAGAGACCCTCGCCAAAGGGTCCGAGCACAAGGGCATGAAGCTGTGCCCGATTGTGCTGTACGTGCAACAGATCGTCTACCTGCTCCGCGACGCGACGGCGGGCTCGAGCGAGGGTGTGCACGCGCTGTTCGGCTCGTACGTGGACGCTGTGCATCGGCGTGTCGCCGAGATGCTCAAGCAAGCCTTCCAGCTGCGCGCGCTCATCGTGATCCTCGACGGCGTCGATGAGGCGGCCGGGCTGCGTAGGATGGTCGAGTCCTTCGTCCTAGACGTTCTGGTGCCCTCGGGAAATCGAGTGCTCATCACCTCCCGCGTCGAGGGCATTGGGAATATGGACCCGTATCTCGATCGCCACTTTTCGGTGCTGGACCTGAAGGAGCTCTCGAATGAGCAGCAACGCTCCGTGATCGGCACCCAGATGCGCGGCTCCGAGTTCTTCGACCACCTGCTCGCCCTCGGCGAGATGCGGCGCGGCCTCGACAGGGCGTACCAGAAGCTGAGTGAGGGTGTCAGATCTGAGCTCGAAGCTCTCTACCTGCCCGTGCGTGCGGAGAACCCCGAGACCTCGGAGACGAACTACGAGCCAATCCCCTCCTCGGCGAAGACGCCGGTGTCGGTGCGCCACTCCAAGGAGAAGGTGACGATGCCGCGCGAGCGCCGCTGGGCCGTCTTCGACATGCTTCTGCGCCACGCGCTTGCCGAGGCAGTCGCGGGCAGCGCCGAGAAAGACGCGGGCGCCGCGGGCAGCGTGGAGATCGTCCGAGGTCAGAAGGACGATCCGGAGGTGCTGCACTGCCGCGTGATCTTTGAGAAGGGCAAGACGCTCGTTTGGTTCGTGGCGCGCCTCGTGGGCAACTTGGCCGAGGAAGGCGCGCCCGAGGCGGCGCTCGCGGACTCGAGCGTCCAAGGGCCCGCCGCCCATGGGCCGATCGACCCACGCGAGGTCAGGATCGAGTCAGAGCCTCACGCCGTGCTAACCATGACGGAGCTCCAGAACGGGTTCATCTCTCTCGACCCTACGCACTTCCGCTCCTTCAAGGCCACGATGCTGCTCACGTACGGCTTGACGGAGGTCGAGTGCCGGTGCGAGCTGCACTACAAGGAGATCTTCGCCGTCGGCTCCTCGGGCCACACGAATGCAAGCGAGCACTACCACTTCTTCCGGCAGCAAATGGAAGGCAAGCTCGAGCCAGATCGGATCGACGCGCTGCTCGAGCCTGCGCTGCTCTTCCTCGTCGATGCCTCCGGCATCCCCGTGCTGCTCTCACTGCTCGTGCTCATCTTCACCTCGGGGGGCGAAGACCTCGCCGAACTGCCCACGAACCAGTTCGAGCTGTATGAGATGGGGATCATGCATGCCATTGACCGACGCTTTTTTACAGCGTACACGGCCGTGACCGGCGTGCGTGGCGGCGGCAACTCGGCCGAGGGCATCGTGTACGATGACGCCCTCGCGACGCGCACGCTCGTGCAGATCTGGCAGCAGCTGTTTGCTCTGGACCGGACCAAAGCGCTCGCGGTGCAGTCGTCGCTGGACAGTGAGAAGCGCGAGCGCAAGCAGTCACGCAAGAAATCCCTCGACCAGGGCGAGGGCATCACGACCGGGGACATGGCCGTGCACAAGAGCGTCGAGCAGGGCCAGCATCGAGGCGACAACGAACTGTATGACATTTTTCGGGAGGCGGCCAAGTATTTGAATATGGCGCGCCACGGTGCAGCGCGGACGGTGCTCAACGCGTGCGAGCTCGCGATGCCAAAGCAACTGCGCAGCATCATCATGGCGCTCGCCGAGTCGAACCTGAAGCTCATTCGCGATGGCGGTTCGATCCACAACACGGGGCTCGTGATGCTGCGCCATGTGGCCGTAGTCAACCAGCAGCAAGGCCGTCGCCAGTTCGGCGCGCGGGACGTGGCGCGCGCCCTTCTCAAGGAAATGCCCTTCTCCGAGGCACTCACGCTCTGGTTGCACCTGAACAACGAGGAGGGCGGCATTCCGCTCATGAAGACGCTCGAGGCTCAGACCGACGAGGCGGAAGCGCAGTACCAGTTCAAGCATCTCTCCTTCCAGGAAGGGCTGTTCGCGCAGTTCCTCTTCCTCAAGGCACGTGACGGCCAGTGGGACGGTTGGAGCACCGACGTGCGCGCGGCGAGCTTTGTCAACGACCCGTTCATGAACAACACGTGCCGCATCTCCGCGCGCAAGCTGGGCGACCTGCTCGCGCTCCAGCGGCACGATTGGGACTTTGCGACGGAACCGGAGGCGAGGCTCACCCCGGGTGGTAAGCGCGCGCTCTGGCTGCTCACCTCCTCGCACCTGCGCTCGCTCGACCTGTCAAGCAACAAGGTGGGCGAGGAGAATGACGAGTCGGATGCGGGGCTCTCGACCCTCCTCACGATCGGCACGTCCTTGCGTACGCTGAAGCTGCGTTCCAATTTGATCGGCAAGATGGATTGGAAGAAGCAGCAGCTCACGCGCGCGCTCTCGAACAACGAGACGCTCACCGAGCTCGACCTGAGCAATAATGGGCTGGGCGACAAGGGGATGAAGGCGGTGTGCACCGCGCTGGCCACCTGCAAGTCGCTCATCAAGCTCGACTTGAGCTTCAACCAGCCAGGTCGTTGCAAGGAGCTGCCGGGGCTCCTGCGCCAGCACCCCACGCTCACCGACATCGGGATCGAGGAGAAGGACGGATTCGGCAAGCTCGACAATCGCGCCAAGGAGGCTATTGGGCGCGTGCTTCTCCACCGTCCCACTCCGCTTCTCATCGCGCTCAAGGTCGACTTGTTCGACCTCACCTCGAGCGCAACGTCGCTGCAGTGGCCGGCCAATGCCGACCGCTCTGACGCGACCATGTTGGCTGGCTTGCTCCGTGCCAACTCGACGCTCACCGAGCTCAATTTCGAGGGCGAAGGACTCCAAGATGACGACCGGCAGACCCTCGGCAAGGCGCTGCTGAGCAGCCCTCACGGGCGTCTCGGGCTGTGCAGCAACTATGGCCTCAAGGCGTACCTCAAAGAGATCACCTTCGACCTCAAGAATCGCGAGCAAGTGCGATCCACGCGCTCGTGGTGCCTGCTCGCGGGGCTGCTCAAGGCGAACCGCACCCTTGTGTCGCTCACGCTGCAGTCACTCGGGCCCGAGCATGTGGATGTGCTCGCCATCGCGCTGCGCGCCAACAAGACGCTCAAGAACCTCTATCTCGAGAAGATGGACACGCAAGATCCGAGCCGCGCGCGTAAGATCAAGCTCGACCTGCAGAGCCTCAACGGCTCGACAAAGGTGTCGCGCGTGGACCTGTGCCCATCTCTCAAGAGCGATGGCACCTCTTCAGCCACCGAGTTTCTCCGTGAGCTGCTCGACAAGGCGATGTGCACCTTCGTCGCCGAGCTCATCTCGGAGAATGAGGAGATCGAGAGCCTGCGCCTCAACCCTGGCCAGGGCGCCGAGGGCGGCAAAGTGCTCGAGCTCATGCAGGCGTGCAAGACCTCGTCGCTGCGCACGCTCGATTTGAATGGCGTCAATCTGGGCGCGCGAGGTTCCCCACAGCTCTTCGACCACGTGCTTAGCGGCATGTGCCCCAACTTGACGAAGCTCTGCCTCGCGTCCAATAACCTCGTCGACTCAAAGCTGGACAACATGGTGGCGGCGCTGAATAGCCCGCATTGCACCCTGAGCGCTCTCGATCTCTCGAGCAATGAGATCTCGGGCGTACTCCTCTTCCGCAGCCTCGCGCAGAACCGATCGCTCACGTCGGTCGACCTGCGCAATAACCCGATCACCGATGACCAAATGGAGCGGATCGGCGCCTTCTTGCTCACGGACAAGTGCCAGGCCAAGCTCAAGTATGTCAGCGTCACGCTGCCCGCGGGCGCACAGCAGGAGGCCAAGACGCTCGAGATCACCGAAGAGGTCGGCGTGCTCGATCTGATCAGCACTCGGCACGACCCCACGAGCCGGCAGAGCTCCCTCGAGCCAGGCGCCTTGCTCCTCCTCTTTGGGCTGCTGCGCCACAACGGTGCGATGAGGGAGCTGCGCCTCGCCGTGCGCGCTCGCCTTGCATGCAATCGCTCACCACGGCGCCTTGTCTCCTCTTCCCCACAGGTGCGATGAGGAAGCTGCGCCTCGCCATGCGCGCCGCCGAGCGCGCCGCGGACGTGCGTGCGCTCGGTACGGCGCTTCGATACAACAGCTCGCTCACAGAGCTCGAGCTTGCCAGCGCGCCTCTCGAGACCTTTGCGCCGGAGGACATGCGGACGCTCGCGGAGGGCATCCGGGCGCACGGGGCCTTCACGGCGGTCACGCTCGATGGCAAGACCATCCCGATTCACTTGACACGTGGACCGCAGGCGGCCGTCTCCATCGACCTGAGCAGCCACGATCTCGGCGAGATCTCGGGCTTGACGCTCAGCGCGATCCTGCGTGCCAACACGACGCTCAAATCGCTGCGCCTCGCCAAGAATCGGTTGCAAGCCACCGGCGCGCAGCCGATCGTCGAGGCGCTCGAGCACGCGCCACTCAAACTACTCGATCTGAGTCAGAACGGCCTCGGGCTGCGCGAGCCTGGCAAGGCCGTCGGACGTGCGCCGACGATGGTGCTTGTTGCGGCGGGCAGCGTGCTGAGCGCAGCATCGGCCGCGGCCGAAAGCACGGCCGACAGCGTGGCGCCGCCGATGGGCTCGGTGCAGTCTCTCTTTGTGGCGGTGAGCAAGATGACACACCTTGAGACCCTCAACCTCGATGAGAACGAGCTCAGCTCGAGCTACGATCTGGAGGTGATCTGCCGGCTGCGCTCTCTCGAGCACCTCTCGCTGCAGAGGAATCAGCTGCAGGAGCTCCCGTCCAAGATTGGGACGCTCTTCGCGCTCAAGGAGCTCAATCTGCAATCGAACCAGCTCACGCGTCTCCAGGGAAGCATCGGCACTTTGACGAAACTGCGCTCGCTCAACCTGCGAGCGAATCACCTGACGCAACTCACACCCGCGATCGGCAACCTGAGCGCGCTGCGCAAGCTCGACATCTCGGATAACGCGAAGCTGCGCACCTTGCCGCGCGACATGATCAATCTCCACCACGATCTCGAGCTCCTCGCGCAGCGAGATCGGCATCTGGTGCCCTTACTGGGCACCTCCCTCACCGGGGGCGTCCCAGCCCTCAAAAAGTACTTTGCCGAGCATCCAGAGGATGAGGGCAGCTTCGTCCGACAGCAGAAGGGCGACGATGGCGGCCCGCGTCGCAACGGCAAGTGGCCGAAGCGCGAGCTGAACGCGCGGCCCAAGCGCCCGACACTGCGCCCGCTCAAGGAGGGGCTCAGCCGGCACTACCACGTGTCCGACGTGGGCCATGTGGTGCTGCTCTACAACTGCTGCGGCGCCGCGCACGTGCTGAGCGACGAGCTCGTTGCCATACCGGGCGACCGCGAGATCGATCTGGTCACCGTCAATGACGACGTCGTGGGCAAGCTCCTCCCGCGCGCCTCCGCCAAGCAGTCGCCCGAGAAGCACCGATTCGAATCTCGAGAGCTGCTCAACGTCAATGACGATCTCGAGAGGCGCCTGCAGTTGAAGAACGAGTGGCACATGATTGATGACGAGCGCCAGCTCGCCTCAGTACGCTGATTGGCCTTGATTGGCCTGGAGTGCCCTGGAGTGCCCTGGATTGCCACTCATCGTCTCTCGTCGGGCACTCATTACCACACAATGACCTCCGCCTCTTCAGAAGATCTCGGGGATCCAATCTGATGGCCATTTGATGGCCATGTGATTGTCATCTGATTGCCACTCCCTCTGTCTCATCAGGTGCTGCGCGGTGACGACTACACCCTCATCGTCAAGCTCGACCGGGAGATCTCTGGGAGATCGATCTACCTCGAGCTCGTGCCGCACCTCGCGTTTGCATGCGCGGAGGGCACGCGGCTTCAGGTGCGCTCCAATGAGGGGGGCGTGGTGAGCCGCGGGCCCAACGGCGCATCGGGTCCGCTGCTCGGGTGCGGCACGGTCATCGAGCTTCTCGATGACGACCGGCTGCGTGTGCGCATCGATAACATTCAACTGGCCGACGGAGCCACCGGCTCGGCGGGCAGCGAGCGCCCCAAGCCGCGCAACATGGTTCGTCAATCGACGGCGAGTTTCAAGAAGAAGGCGCGCGACCCGGCCCAGCCCGTCTTCGCGGGATTCGGCGAGCTGCTCATCGACGCGAGCCCGATCAATGTGCGGCCGATCACGGCGGCGCACTACGAGCCTGGGTGCCGGCTGCTCTTCTTGCATCAAGAGGCGGGGCTCGTGGACGCCGTGGTGGTCGAGTGGCTCCAGTTTGGAGCGCGCCATCAACTCCAGTTGGTCGAGACGGGGCAGCTGCTCGAGGCCGACCTAAACCAGTATAACCACACGAGCATGGGCTTGGACGGGCCGGACGCCACCTCCCCCACTGCGAGTTGCATGCGCTCGGTGTCCGACTACCGCGCGGCACGGGCAGCGTACTGTGAGGCGCTGCTGCAGGCGCACGAAACGGTCGTCGAGGCCTTTAGCGGCAAGCGCGTCGAGGTGGCGAAGCAGTTGGTCTTCGTAACGCCGCATACGGCGTCCGCAAACCCCAAGCTCGAAGGTGTGCGCCGCGTGCGCGACGTGGTCGCCATCCTGGCCGAGCCGTCGCCGAAACGGCCGTTGGGCTTCCACAGCGTCGAGCCGATGCAAATGCGCGCTGGTTCGGTGCATCAGGCACAGCGCGAGTGGTTGCTGACGAACGTGCTGTACAAGCTCACAGCAACGCTGCGCGATGCCGACGAGGCGGGCACCGTGCCGCTGGTGCCGCTGCTGCTCCGGCACGCGGTGATTGCATCCTTCATCACAGCCAACATGAACCGCGTGCATCAGCTCATCGACGAGGGCGCGATGCTGCGCGAGCTCATCGGGCTGGCGGCTTCCAAATTTGGAGAGAGCGCCGAGATGGGCGCCAGAGTGCGGGAGCTCTTGCTGCAGGCGCTCTCCATGTGCGCGCTCGTGGTGGTCGTCGAGTACGCGCTGCAAGATGACGTGGCCTTCATGGGACCGATCATCGAGGCCTTCGTTCACAAGGAGCTGATGCTCTCCGGCCACCGATTCGTGCTCATAGGCTCCTCTGACGTGGCGCTGCCGCTGCCTGAGGCGGCGACACTCTCGATGGAAAGCTTCGGGCTCAACTTTCGCGAGTGGGTCCACTTCCGACCCGACGCCTCCGGCGCGCTTTCGTCCGCAACGGCCGACTACAGCGAGGTTTCGTCCACAACGGCCGAGGACGGTGATCCTCAGGGAAGGAGAAGCCTCGAGCTTGGCAGCCGTGAGTATGGCCACTTCGAGAAGAGGCTCGAGGCCGCCAAGCTCATCTCCGAGATCCACTCGTCACGCATGGGCAAGATGGTCTCGGCGCTGCATCTGGGCTCGAATCCTCTTGAGCATGATGCGAGTGCGGCCGCATCGGCGTGGCTGCGCAGCCCGAGCTGCGTGCTGAGGTCGCTCGACCTGAGCTATACTGGGCTGCAGATGGTGGATTGGAAAGTGTTGTGCGCTGGCTTGCATGCCAATGCGTCGCTCACGTTCCTCGACGTGCGAGCGTGGCCGCCGGTGGCCGACTCAGTGCTCGGGACGCTGGGCAGGAGCCTTCTCGACCCCGGTAGCCCTCTTAGCCTGCGATTCGCACGCACCAACGCCTTCGATGTGCTCGAGGGCATCAGGAAGCTCAGCCTGGAGGAGACGGCCATGGGCACGGGCGCGATTTGCATGCTCGCCGGTGTGCTCAAGCACAATGCTATGGTGCGCGAGGTCAATCTGAGCGCAGCCGGCGTCACCAGTGAAGGTGCCGCTGCACTCGCCATCGCGCTACGTGCCAACTCGGCCTTGGCTGTGTTGCGCTTGCTACACAATCCGCTCGAGTCCGCGGGGCTGGCTCACCTTCATGAGGCGATCGCGGAGCGGGTGTCGACGGGCCACCCACTCCAGGTTGACCTGCCGGGGGCGTGAGGAGACTCAAGCCACGCCGCCGGCCTCGCAGGAGCCTTCAAGAGCATCATGATGAGAAGGCGAGATGTGTCTCTCGCATCGCAAGGTTTTGAGTGCTGCTGCACGTAGCACGACCCAGAGTTCCCACATACTCGTAGCATTGTTGCATGTCAGTGTTGGTGCGAGAGAGAGCGAGAGAGAGAGACGAGAGAGAGGGAGAGAGAGGGAGAGAGAGGGAGAGAGAGGGAGAGAGAGGGACAGAGAGGGACAGAGAGAGAGACAGACAGAGACAGACAGAGAGAGAGAGAGAGAGAGAGAGAGAGAGAGAGAGAGACCCCGCGCCCGTAGCGGAGCTGTCTTGACCCAAGGGGGAGTGGTCTACTATTTTTCATGTTTATAAGGCCCTAACCCCACACCTGTTTGGGAATTGAATGTGTGAGAGAATTAGCGGGGCGGGGGAGTCGGGAGAGACACGACATGCATCGATGTGTTCGCAAATTGCGAGACGCCTAGGCAAACTTGGTCGCGTAGGTTGGTGATTGCGGTTCATCAAACCACACAAAGGCAGCCTGGTGAGCGCGACATCCACCGGTTCCTCGTCCCTGGACCCTGCTGAAGCTACGAGACCAGGCTCAAATCGCGGTGAGTGGAGGGTGGGAACACGACGGAATCTCTCTCATGTACTTCTGGCCAGCGCAAATCGAATCGTCGGACGGAGCCGCCGTAAGGTCCTGCCGAGACGGCAAATAACGTGAACGTGAACGTGGCCGTGTGAACCGCGCCGCCTTCATTCCCTTTTCCCACACAAGTTTTCCCACAGAGATTTATTTACTACGACGCGGTAGCTAGCAACCAAGGGGGCCTGCAACCATGGGTGCCTGCTGCTCCACATCGTACGCAGGCGAGGATGAGGTCATCTTGCTCTCGAGATCAGATGGCGCCGTTATGCGCCGCGTCAAGAAGACGCTCAGTCCCTTCCAAGGGCCCCAAGACCCGACATTTGTCCTCGATGACACACTGGTTGCTGGTCCGCACTGCATCTTCATCGCCCCCAAGCGCTCGCCACAGGGCATCAAACCGTTCGTGAACGTATCCACGGTCCTCGATCCGCTGAGGAATCACGCCTTGTTCCACGGCGGCGAACAGCTCCTCTTTGTCGCATGGGCGAATGTGCTGCAAGCAGACGGCGGGCGCCTCGACGCTGGCGCGCGCATCGTGGTCCTGACGGGCTTTGGGCGCCTGTTCATCATCAAGGGATCAGCCGTGCAGACCACTTGCCACGCCCTCGAAGTTGGCGCGACCGTCGTCGAGGGCAACAAGGCCACGCTGCACTTCGTGCAGCCCGGTCGCGAACCGTGGAGTATCTCGGCGAACATTGAGATCGCGGGCCAGCTGGCGACCCTCCTGTGGGTTTGCAGCTCGACGGCGCACTGCGCGTGTCTCATGTGAGCCGCTCGAGATCCGCCCCCCATCCGCGCAGGAACTGGCCGCCTTCGGCCTCGATTCAGAAGGCGCCGTCCCTTATTTACCCGCCGCCCCCCACGGCTCCCCCGCCCCCCCTGCTCCCCGCCTCGCTGCCCTAGCTCACCCGTCCGCGTCATCACGTCCTTCTGCGCCCGGTGCACGCAGGCGCGTCAACCTCGCCCAGCTGCCCCTCGAGTGGCTCCCGCCACTCGCAATCGATGGCAACCTGCACACGTGCTACACAATGCACGCCAACAAGCACGGCCTCCCCGAGCCGGAAGACGTGCTTGAAGGTGTGATGACGCGCGGCCGACCAGCCGTCGAGACGAGCCCCGCGTTGCTGTGCGTGCGCCGCTGGCTCAGCCGCATGGAAGTAGACGTGCGCGAATGGGGCGCTAAGGCGCTTGCGCCGCTTTGCGATGCGCTCAAGTACAATACCAAGGTACGTTGATTGCCACTGATGACCTGCCTTTGATGACTTGCCTTGCATGCCAGTGCTCACCACAGCGCTCTCGCTCTCTCGGATACAAGTTCCTGTCGTTCAAGGCCACGGGCGCGACGCATCTCTCGGACACGATCGGGGTGCTCGGCCCCTTGCTTGCATGCAACACGCGGCTGGTGGCCCTCACGCTGGACCAGGTGCATGGCACGGCGCAGGCGACGGCGGCCGTGTGTCGCGGGCTTGCGGCCAACCCAAGCTCGGGCCTCTCGGTCATCAATCTGAACGGCTGCCTCGTGGGCGACGCTGGCGCAAACGCGCTCGCGCAAGCGTTGCAGCGGCTGCGTCCAGGGCTGCTCGCCGAGCTTCATCTGGTCAACTGCAAGATTGGCGGCCTGGGAATTGCGGCGGTGCTGCAGGCCCTGCAGCCTGGGGGTGGCAGCGGAGGCAACCAGCCGGGACAGTTCAACCTGCTGCAGCTTCATTTGTCGGGCAACCAACTGAAAGGCGCGGGCGCCACTCTGGCCGTGCTGCTCAACAGTCTGCGCAAGCTTGAGAAGCTCGCGCTCGCCCACTCGGACGTGGAGCTACATTCCTTTGGCAATTTACTTGCCGGCTCGCTGCGCTCCCTGCGCTCCCTCGACCTTCAGGGCGTTGCGTGGGGTGCCGAGCTCGTGGCGCTGCTCAATGCATGCGGCCCGCATCTGAGTGTTGTGAACCTAAGCGGCCTCGAGGCACGCATGCCGCCCGCGCAGCAGGTGCAGTTTGGGGCTCTGGAGCTCGGAAGCTTCTCCAAGCAAGCGTTCCTCAGTGCATTGTTCCAGCGGGCGGCAGCGGCACCCTCGATGCAGCTCGAACTCTCGACGCCCAATGCGGCGAAGACACTTCTACCCGACGTGCTCGCGGTTCTCCAGCCGAGCAGGCCACCCTCGCCGAGCAGTTCGTTTTGGCGGGGCATCGGACCGTCCTCGCCGAGACTATCGTTGCCCTCGGCGCTAGTGCTGCGCGACTCGGGCCTTGGTGACCAAGGGCTTCTGCAGCTCAGCGAAGGGCTGCTGCGCCTGGGCGCGGGTCCTCTCAAGTCTCTAAACCTCGATGCCAACTGGACGCCAGGTACGATCTCCAACTTGGCGGATTTGCAGACTCGCCACGCAGCTGTGGAATCGCTGAGTAAGCTCGTCGAAGGTCTCAGCCTCAAGCAGCTTTCCGTCGCTGGAAAGGCGCAGCGCTTCGGTGGGCCGGCACTCGCGACGCTCTTCCAGGTGATGCTGCCGAAAAATCTGAGCCTCGAGTACCTCGACGTTTCGGCCAACCGGCTGGGCGACGCGGGCATGGTTCAGCTAGGCATGGCGCTCAAGACCAACCGCACGCTCACCGCGCTGCGCATCGACCACAACGGACTCGGGCTCGACCCACGCGGCAACGTGTGCCTCGAGGGCCTCAAGGCGATCGTGCTTGCGCTCAACTCGAACAAGAAGATCGTCGACCTGCCCTTCCCCGACGCCGACATCGGGGCGGCCCTCGAGGCGGACGCGAATGCTTATCGGTCGTCGCTCTCTACGGAACTCCGAGGGAGACAGATGATCAAGTCAGCCTACGGCCGCGGCGGGTACTGCAACCATTCGGTCAAGAACCAGGGACTTGCCTTGCTCAAACAGGGCAAGAAGGCGCAGTCCAAGGCGCGCCTCGACAAAGACAAGCTGCGCACGCTCGTTGCGTCGCTGCAGGCGAGCATTCTCCGAAATCAGGAAGTCGCTTCCATCAAGGGCGCGGGCAAGAGCAGCAACGCCGAGCTCAAGCTTGCCGCGCAGGCCGCGAAGGCCGCTGCCAAGGCCAGCGAGAAGGCGGCCGCCACGCGTGAGGCGCAAAAGGTGAAGCTGTGGGAGCGCCGGCACGTCCTCCTCGCTAAGTGGCGCACGGCCGTTAAGGAGGGCAAGAAGAAGATGGAGTTCAGTGACGTGTGGTTCACCGCGTGGCTGCGGGGATGGGCAAAGCCCTACTTGACGCCGTCAGCGCTGGGCGTGCTCTGGCGCGCCGTACCGCCCGAACAAAAGGAGTACTATGAGACACTACGGGACTCGACGCGTGAGGCCTTCGCGGAGGAAGAGGCAATGGATGCGAAGGTGGAGGGGCTCCTTCATGAAGCGCGCACGCAGGATGCCGAGGCCAAGTTTCATCAGAAGGAGGCGGCCTACTATGCGAGCCAGGCGGCCAAGGACCCGGCGGCCGTTCCTCTCAAACCGATGCCCTCGGGCGTGATGCGGCTTGAACCCCCAGGCTCGCACCGGCCTGGTGAGTTTGGCACTGGAATGCGCACCAACTGGAATGCGCGTTACCAATACATTACGGGCAGCCTGAGCACTGCGATCGCCAGCCCGCTGCCACCCGACTTCCGATGGACGCCCGTTGGGGAGCTGCACGCGAACGCGGGCGTGGGATCGTGCGCGCCGCATCGGATCGTCCACGCGACACCTGCGCCCGAGCAGGTGGCCATTGTGATGGGGACCCCAGTTGCGACAGTGGCCGCGCCGACAGGACGTGCCGAGATGGGCTTGCCCATGGCTGAGCCATTACCCCCGCCATTCCCAATGGCTGAGCCATTACTCCCGCCAATGGTTGCCGATTCAAACGTGGCTTTTGCTTCAGCCGTACCCGCGGTCGCCTATCCAGCGATCCCAGTTGCTCAGACGGTCTACGCGCCACCGCCGCCGCCGCCGCCACCGCCGCCGCACATGCAGGAGGTGACAGTGACTGTGCCGCCCGGTGCGATCCCCGGCAGCATGATCACGATCCAGTTGCAGCTGGCCTCGGGCGTGAAGAGCGCACAGGTGGCCGTGCCAGCCGGCCACAGGCCGGGCATGCAGTTTCAGGCCCTCGTGCCGATCACGCAGCCGCAACCGCCCGAGAAGGTCTTCGAGCTGCCCCGACCCAAGGCGTACTACTACAGCTCGCATTATCAATGCGGGCATCAGCAGCAGCAGCAGCAGCAGCAGCAGCAGCAGCAGCAGCAGCAGCAGCAGCAGCAGCAGCAGCGCTCGTACAACGACCCCTTCCTGCTCTACGGCTTCGGCGGGCTGGGCGCCTACTATATGATGAGCTCGTACCATATGAATCACGACCTCATGTACAACCGCCCCTATGATTCCCACAACTATGCACACCATGGCTACGCGGATCAAACATCCACTGGTGGAAACGTTAGTGGGGGTGCACTGCCCTCGGACGGAGTTGTTGTCGATGGGGGTGACGCTATCGGCGACGCCTACGGCGCGGACACTCCACTGCCGGTGGATATGGCTGCTTTTGAGGCTGAGCTTGAGGCCGACGCCGGTGCTGACGATGCAGCGGGGGCGGCCGACGGTGATGTCGAAATGTATGGAGGCGCGGGGCCGACTGACCTACCCGATGGCGGGCGGCGCGGGCGTGGCGGACCCAACGACCAAATCCGGTCAGGAATGCGCGGCGTGCCAACCGCGGCCTGGGGTGCTGCGGCCCGCTGCGCGCGCCAAGCTGAGCAAGCGGCAGCGCGGCGCGCGCTCAAGGCCGCCGCTCTCGTGGATCACAGTGATGTGCTGGAAACCCGCTGGCATGTCCTCATCGCCCAGGCCGAGGAGGCGGTGCTCGGCAGCCTGCAGCCGCTCCACTACCCAAGCCGACCTGCGGTGCTCTGCCCGCCCGCGGCCGCCGCGGCCGGCCCCATCAGCCTCGTGACGCAGTGCTCGCTCGACAGGCTCGGCAGGCTGCTGGCACTCCTGAAAGCGTGGCGCGGCCCTGCGTCGGTCGCGCTCTACATTGACCAGACTGAGGGGTCAGAGGAGGCGCTGGCTGCCGAGCGCCACGCGCGGCGCGAGCTCGAGCTCGAGCTCCCAAGCGAGATTTGGATGCATCTCGTGCTCTCGCTTGCCTACCCTCCGACCGCGGCAGCCATCGCGACCAACGCGCCCACCAACTCCATCCTCGCCACTGGCGTCGCTACCGCCGCCAACGCTGCCAACATTGAGGACGACGCCAAACTGGTCGACCACGTGGCGACCGACGACGACGACCAGCACCACGATGTCCTCGGCTCGGCCGCCGGAGGCGACCGTGGCACGGAGCATGCGGGGGCACCAAAACCGCTCTATCCGATCAATGCGCTGCGCAACCTCGCGTTACGCCACGCGCCAACGGACCTCGTCTTCCTTATCGATGTCGACTTTGTGCCGTCGGCGGGGCTGCTTCAGGAGCTGTCGCGTGACGCGGGGCTCCTGGCGAGGCTGGAAGACGGCAGCACCCGCACTGTCCTCGTGGTACCTGCCTTCGAGGTCTCGCCAGCACATAAGCTGCCCAAGGAGCAGGCGGCTCTGCTCAGTCTCGCGAGCTGCGAGCCGCCCGCGGCGACGCCCTTCCACATCGACCACTTCCCGGCGGGTCATGCGCCCACCGACTATGCCACGTGGCAGGTCGCGAGTGCGCCATACCCGGTCGCGTATGCGGACTCGTACGAGCCGTATGTGATCGCCTCAAAAGCTTGGCTGCCGCTGTACGATGAGCGCTTCACTGGCTATGGCATGAATAAAGTGAGCCACCTGTACACGGTCGCGGCGTGCGGCGCGCAGTTTGTGGTGCTGCCGCGCCACTTTGTGGCTGCGCACGAGCATGCTAAGTCTTCCTCCTGGCAAGCCACCTTTGGCAACCGCGCCGACCCCCGGCAGCGAATGCGCGTCGCGGCGCTCTATCGCCGCCTGAAGCTCAGCCGGCCGCTTCCGAGAGGTTCCGCGAGCGGTGCTACCGTTACAGCGGCGGCGGCTCTCAAGTCAACGAGCCTGCCGACGGCGCCTGAAGGGTGTACACCGGGGGACCAGGCTGAAAGCGAGCCCTCAACGTCCCGATCGCTCGACACACGCGCACCGGCGCCGATGGCGCGAGGCCCACAGCTCTGCGCGGTGGAGGATGGCCATCTCCACAGCTTTTGCGACAAACGGCCCGGCGAGCCCGTGGCGCTGCTGGCATGCGCTGTGTGAGTGCAGCTGCAGATACTCGCGAATATGTGTATGAAGAACGCACAGAGCACTCGGCAAGGCAGCTCCACACACGTCTACGGCTGCGTTGCACGTGGCGGCGAGCTCAGCTGTGCAGATCTGCAGGATGTCATGAATCCAACTGTTCCTGTTGGTCGTGCTGTGCCGGCTCGTCGTCGCGGTCCTCGAGATGGAGAACAGAGAAGATGCCAAATGGACTGCTTGCTGGGGTTGAGGCGTCCGGTCCGGTCGGCACGCGGGAGGGTGAGTGCAATTATCACACGCATGCCTATGCATGAGGTTAACGGGTGGGGGGCAGCTGCAAACTGCTGCGCATGTTGGTGATGGTCGGTTCGGTTCGGAAACGAAGGACACGCCAAGATCGCAAATGCGCGCAAACGGCAGGTACCCCCGATTGGAATGGATTCACATGCGGCAGCACACGGAGGCCATGCTTGGACCTGGAGCCGATGATCTCCATGCGCGACGGCATCGATGGAGCGATAGGTCATCACGGTATCGATGATGACGACTTGGTCAACGACTACTACACGCACGCGCCTTGGGCCTAGCCGGTGGCATTGGCTTTGGGGCGCGATGCGTGATGCGGCTGTCTCGGAACTTACAGCCTCATTTCGTTAATGGGTATGGTAATGACTCGTGGGTGTTGTGGGGGGTACAGTATCTATGTCTGGTCAGCGGTGTCGCGTCGTCCTTCGTGACTTGTGTAAAGTGTCTGCCGCTGCCAAAGGTGAGGCGGCTGCGCGGCCTAACTGTTGGCGTTGTCTGAACATGTGGCCACCACAGCTTTTTATTAACCCCGACAGCATGCGGTGCGGGATATGATACGTGATGAATCGAATAAGAGCTGCCATGTGATGCTTTAACGAGGGAAGTTGCGCGGATGCGTGTTTGTAAGCTCGTAGACCTTTTGCTCCCGCTAACATACATTTTGCGAACTTCGAGTCACGTCCAACGGTTCCTCGACGGTCGATCATTCTCGAGGACGAACCGTTCGAACGGGGAAACCACGGTTCCTGTGTTTATTAATTGATGCCTCGACTTTTATCTCACGGCGGGGATCAGCCATTCCCGCCGCTTGACGACGTACACATTCACGGGATATACCGGACGCCACAGCGACACAACACGCATGTACACGGATTCCGGGCATACGCTCGCCAGCCAATGAGTGTTGGCTCAGCCAATAGGTACCGTTGGCTCATACTCATACATGCACGCCCGGGCTCACGGGACTGCTCACAGGTCCCGCTGTAGGAAACGCCACAGCCCCCACTGACGCTTACCTGTTATCAAGCTGCCCTCCCCCTCACCACTCACGCGCGTCGGCCTTGAATAGGAACGGCTGGCCCAGCAGTATGAGCGCCTGAGCCCTCAGATCGCTCAGGGCATTGGCAAACCCCGCCGCCAGGGCTTCTCGACAAGCTGTGCACGTCCGGGAATTACGGCGTCTCAGGGCATCGGCAAACCCCGCAGGAGCAGGGCATGGACTTGCCCGAGGACGCGAGGAGCTCAAGTTCGCGGCAGTCAAGGCCATGCAAGTGGCACGTCCCTAATTAGGCAGGTGGCACCTCCCGTGTCGAGAGCGCCTCTCGCGTCTCGAAATGGGCGTCGGCGAGCTTGGAGAGGATGGCCGAGAGTCCGCCCGCCAGGCCCTTGCCTATGGACACGTTTGCACCCGCCTGGAGGTACATGTATTCATCTTTGGGCTCGTCGTTCGCCGAGCAGATGGCGATCGTACCTCGGAAGCCGCGCCTGCGCATCTCGCGACATATCTCGGTGCCTTGTAGCACACCCTCGGTGGCGCACTCATGGTACTGGTCGATGTTCTGGTCCAGGAGGACGATCATGCGCTCCTCGCCGTGCGCCGCAGACAGCTCCATCACGCGCGCAAGGCACGTGCGCGCCTCCTCGTACGTCTCGCCCAGGATGAGCGACGCATCCATGTTGGCCTTTGCCGCCCTGAGGACGGCGTCCGCGTAGATCCGAGGCATGTCATCGTCGTCCAGCCATACGAAGACCAAGCCCGTGGGCAGCACGCGCGTCTGGGCAGCGGACGCATCGTGCTCGACGAGCACCACGTCGAGCGTGATCGAGAAGGCCACCTCGTGCGCGCCGATAGCTAGGCTTGTGAGCGCGGGCGGGTTGAAGGCTCGCGCGTCGCGCAGGATGGCGCCTAGACCGAGGTATGTCGAGTCCACAGTGCCCACAGCCATCTTACTGAGCTCGCGCGAGGGCTTGCACAGCTCCGAGCTATTCACTCTGCTTCTTTTACTCTCATCTTGATTCTTGGATGGGGCGCTGCCCTCGCCAGCACGGATGGCAAGCAAGTCCACATTGCCCTTGGCCTGCGTGAAGGCGATGAGCTTTGCGTGGTTGACGCCCGGGGCATTGCGGATGGTGACCGTGAGGCAGGAAGGGCTGCCATCGCTCAGCGCGGCGCCCACATGCACAGTGCCACCCTGCTCGCCGTGCACGAGCGCGTTCTGTGACGCGTTGAACAGGATGCTTGTGAGGAGCGCCTTGTCGGCCCGCATGCTACGCGTGTCGGCTGCGTCGATCACAACACGCAACGCAGCGCTCAGCCCGAGGTGCTCGAAGATCTGCTCCAGGGTGAACTCCTCGCGCACTGGATGGTATTCGCCGCTGATGATCGACGTCTGCAGCAGCACGGTCTTGCACATGTGGAAACCTGCGATGGACTCGGCGAGGGTGCGCCGCAGCCGCTCGAGCAGCACGCTGCGTGTCGCGTCGTCGGCCTCGCTCAGCGTGAACGACGAGAGCTGCTTCAGAGCTAGCTCGCACATGAGGGAGGTGTTGCTCATCACTCTCTTCGAGGTATGGTTGATCACGCGGTTGCCCTTGCTCTCGGCCTCAGCCTGTGTTAACGCGTGCGCCTTGACCGATGCCGCGAGCTTCGCCTTCTCCTCATCGTATGCCACCTGCGTCTCGGCGTGCGCCTTGACCGATGCGACGAGCTTCCTCGTCTCCACGTCGCATTCCGCGTGCGTCTCGGCATGCGCCTTGACCGATGCGACGAGCTTCCTCGTCTCCTCGTCGCATTCCGCGTGGGTCTCGGCGTGCGCCTTGACCGATGCGACGAGCTTCCTCGTCTCCTCGTCACATTCCGCGTGCGTCTCGGCGTGCGCCTTGACCGATGCGACGAGCTTCGCCTTCTCCTCGTCGTATGCCTCCTGCGTCTCGGCGTGCGCCTTGACCGATGCCGCGAGCTTGGCCTTCTCCTCGTCACATTCCGCGTGGGTCTCGGCGTGCGCCTTGACCGATGCCGCGAGGTTAGCCCTTTCATCGTCACATTCCGCTTGCGTCTCGGCCTGCATCTGGACACCAGCCATTGATTCGGCGAGGATGCACCGCAGCCCATCGAGCAGAACGCTGCGTGTCGCGTCGTCGGCCTCGCTCAGCGTGAACGACGTGAGCTGCTTCAGAGCAAGCTCGCACATGAGGGAGTTGTTGCTCATCACTCTCTGGAAGGTTTGGTTGACCGCGCGGCTGCCCTTGCTCTCGGCCTCGGCCTGCGCTAGCGCGTGCGCCTTGACCGATGCGACGAGCTCGGCCTTCTCCTCATCGTATGCCACTTGCGTCTCGGCGTGTGCCTTGACCGATGCCGCAAGCTTCGCCTTCTCCTCGTCATATGTCACCTGCGTCTCGGCGTGCGCCGTGAAAGAAGCCGCGAGCTTCGCCTTCTCCTCGCCACACGCGGCGCACGCCGAGACGCACGCCGCATGTGTCTCGGCGTGCGCCTTGACCGATGCCACGAGCTTCGCCTTCTCCTCATCGTATGCCACTTGCATCTCAGCGTGCGCCTTGACCGATGCCGCGAGCTTCGCCTTCTCCTCGTGATATTCTGCGTGCGTCTCGGCATGCGCCTGAACCGATGCCATGTGCTTCCTCCTCTCCTCATCACATGTCCATTGCGTCTCGGCGTGCGCCTTGAAGGAAGCCGCGAGCTTCGCCTTCTTCTCGTCACATTCCGCGTGCGTCTCGGCGTGCGCCTTGACCGATGCCGCGAGCATCGCTTTCTCCGGTCGGCCGTAAGTTGCGAAAGCGGCGATTACTGGATGGACTCCTCTTGGAATGGAGCTCTGGATGGACTTCACTTGGAATGAAATTTCAACCTGGTCGCATTGCAGTTATTTTCCGTGACGCGGGACTTTGGTTTCCATTTCGGGTTAATTTCGTGCGAACTTTCAGATAGAATGTCGGTTTCGTCGCGGTCCCCGCAAAGGACTGCTCCGCACCCCTGTTAATCCCTGGGTCAACATGTGAGGACTTTGATGTAGAGCCGCGCGGAATTCCGCAGCGACATGACGAATCCGCCGATCGGCTGTCGGCATTTACTGTCGGCAGTCAATGTCGGCACCGACACAGTGAGTCAGTCCCACATAACAAACCTGACCGCCGAGACCTATTTAAAACACTCGCTCTCACCACCGGCGCGCTCGTGGCCACGTTCATGACCATCCGTCGCCTCCTCGCGCGTCTCGCGCGGTCGCGCCTCCCCGGCGCCACCGGACGACACCGCGGTACGGCGAGGGCCGCCGGCGTCCCCATATTCCAATCGTCCCGGCGTATTTATATTCCATACATGTATTCATATCGTCCCCCCATATTCCACCGCCATCCAAGCCGATGTGGACGCCCAAATAATCCTCAACGCCTCGAGCTCGCGCATGCTCCGCGCCATACGTACAGTCTATGGGGTCATGTAAGGTGTGTGTATTCTGAGCGGGAGGTAGCACCGGTTGCCGCGTTTGTCGCGTTAACGCTCACGCTGCACGTTTGAGACGGTGGAGTGTGGTGAGCCGGCGGGGGTACTAGAGGCTGCGGCAAAACAACAACGGCAGAGTTATGATGACGGTTGACAAAGTCCTAAGCCCACTCCCCCCTCCCCCCATCCCCCACCTGATTGCCTATCTCAACAATCCCGCCCGGTTGTATAGGGCAGCGAGCACCAGGGATCACCCTGTGTGCTGAACCGGAGAGACCAACCCAGATGCCGACCTCACTTTGAGCGAAATTGAGCAGTCCGAGCGAGAGAGAACTCAGTACTTGTGTTGACCGAGGGGACGGAGCCGTCCTTTGAGACGGAGACGGCGCGTGCACTTACTTCCCCCCCCCCTTGAGAGTCACCATCGTTCGCTGATCTCCCCGCAACGAGGTGTATGCACCCAGTCCATGCCTCCCGTTGGAATTAAATCGGGATGCGCATCAAACAGTTTCGAGATTCCCTTGAATCTGAAACGTGAGCAGCATATCTCCCGGTATGCGTCCGCACGGTACCTGATATATGCCAATACCCCTTCCCCCTGGTTGGGCCCCTATGGTAGCTCTGCCAACAGTCTCATCACACGTTGAGTTCACGGTCGCTTAACTGTTGGGGTCAAGCGGCAACAGTGCCGTTTCACCGTTCACGCGACATTCAATTTAACGTGAACGTGAACGTGAACGTGTTCACGCGACTAGGGTTCGTCACCAGACTCGTGCCCAGGGCTGGCAGGCAGGCGGCTCCGGCGAAGCTGCGCGTGCACGCGGCTGTGGCCAAACTTAGTCTTGGATGGCGACGCACCCGCTCGTTGCCTACATCAGCCTCATCGGCGTGGACGCCCAGCGGCGGCCGCGCGTGCTGTGCCGCTGGCCGCAGGTCGACCGCAGCTACTTGCCGCATCCGCCAGGCATCGCGGCGTTTGCCTTGGCCGCGGGTGCATGGGTTGCTGCGCCGCGCGGCGAGGCGCCGCCCGAGGAGCTCGAGCTAACCGCAGCGCTCACGCTCGAGGACGGCACGCGCATCCACGCGGCGAGCCTCACCTTCTTCGAGCAGGAGGAAGGCGGCGCATGGACGCCGTGCTCGCTGTGCCTGCTCTCGCACGTGCCGCTGCTGGAACAGCTCCTCTCGGCGCTGCGCACGCTACGCGCAGCCACGCTGCGCGGCGCCGCCGAGGCGCGCTTGGTGGCGCGCGCGCTGCTTCGGCTGCCGATGCCGCTGCCTGGGGTGGAGCTTCGGATTCGGCTTGGGGCGCCGACTCGCTGGACGACGCACGTGCTACGCGCGACGCCCACGGGCGCGCCGCCCATTTTAGGCATTTCGCTCTATGCCTTTGTGCACCGTGTGGGTGTGGAGGTGGCCATCACGGCGGTCGAGGTGTTGCTTTCGGAGCTGCGGCTGGCAGTGGTGAGCGCGAGTGATCGATGGCTAGGCGAGGCGGCGGAGGCGGTGCTCGCGTTGCTCCGCCCGCTCGAGTGGCCGCACACGTACATCCCGCTCCTCCCCTCCGCATGGCACCAGTACCTCGAGGCGCCGTGCCCATTTCTCATCGGCCTGCTGCGGGAGGGGGCCGTTGCCCGGCCCTCGGCCCGCGCGCGTACCTCGGGGGCTGGAGAGCGCGAGGAGGAGAAGGAGGGCGAGGAGGGGGAGGAGGAGGGCGAGGAGGGGGAGGAGGAGGGCGAGGAGGAGGAAGAGGCGAAGGGCGAGGCGGCTGGTGCTCGCGAGGCGCGCGCCGTCGCGGGCGCCCTCGCGGCGGATGCGGAGGACGAGGGCGAGAATGCGAGCGCCATCCCGGAGGACGTGTGCGTACTCAACCTCGATTTGGGCACGTTGCAGGTGCCCCCCCTCGAGCCCCTCGAGCGCTTCCCTTGATGACCTCTGATTGCCTCCCTCATTGCATGCAGGTGCCCCCCCTCGAGCCCCTCGAGCGCTTCCCCCCCTTGGAGCGCGCCTGGCTCGTTCGTCAGATGGCCGAGTGGCTCGCGTCGCCGCCTCGGCTGGAGGAGTCGACCGACCTCAAGGAGGAGGAGAGCGTGCCGGGGGCGGCGACGGACCTCAACGAGAGCGTGCCGGGGGCGGCGGCCGCTGTCGCCGCCTCAGCTCGCTCGGTGGCAGTCGATGCTCACAACGGCGCGTTGCAGCGCGTGTGGCGTACCCATTGGCTTGGGCTCTTGGGTGGCTCCTCAGCGTATCTGATCGACGGCGGCACCGACGTCGACGTGGGAGCATGGGTGCAAGCAGCGCAGAGTGATCGGCGCCCGTTCCTGCGCAAGCTCGCCTCCTCGGCCCCCTTTCATCGCTGGCTGGAAAAGGTGGAGCGCGGGGAGGAGCCTGATGAGCTAGGCCAACCTCCGTCTAGCGTAGCAGCAGCAGCAGCAGCAGCGGCAGCGGCATCCACTCGCACGCCCACCTCACCGTCCGACCCGACCGGTACCGGCATCGGGGCACTGCTCGCCACCGCCGGCGCAATGGCCGACTCACCTGTCGGCGCCGTGACCGGAGCGCCCTCACCCGCTGCCCAGCCCACGCCCGAGATGGCGCCCAACTCTCGCTTTCGCTCGCTCTCGCCGGGCGACGGCGCCCGAGACGGCGCCCGGCTCATGGAGCGACTTGCCATCCTCGAGTTGCTTTCTTTGGCTATCCTCGAGCTGCCTGACAACCTGTGCGAGCAGCCCGAAGCTCTGCACGAGGTGCTCGGTACGGCGCCAGCCCATCACGTACTGGACCATTGGGGGATCCCCGTCACGCCCCCCCCCGCCACGCTCGAGCCCCCCCCGAACGCGAGTACTGCACGGGTGCTCGGCACGGCGCTGACCCAAATTTGGGAGACGCTCGAATGGGACGTGGACGAGCGCCGTGACGAGCGCGACTCGAGCGCCGTGCTACTCCGTGCATGCAAGGCAGCGGTCTCGGCGGCGCCGACGCTCATACCCCTCCACCTGATGCATGCGCGTGAGCTCTTGCGGGCGAGTGCGCCGGTCGAGGCGCTCAGCGTGCTGCAGGCGGCGCAAGAGCAGCTTGAACGGCAGCACTCGTCGCGCCAGCGCCAGCGCGGGCGCGCGCACAAGCGGCGTGGCAAATGCAACGGCCCGAGCATCCTCGATGTGCGCGCGAGCAGCACCACCGACCTGCTCAAGCCGCTCGGCAGCGGCGGCGCCGGCAAGGTCGATGGAATGGAGCGCGCACCCCAGGACGCAACGCTCCTGGTGCTTGTCAGTCAGTGTCTCGCCCGACTCGACGCGCGGCAGATGGCGGAGCTCGCGACGCTTCGCTTCACGTCACCCTCCGCCTCGCCACACACGCCGACGCCCTCGACGCCCTCGACGCATCAAGCTGCTCCCGCGTCTCAACCCGCCGAGTGGCGAGCTAAGCTGCGGAGCACGCTGAGTGATGTGGCGGCCGCCGCCGCCGCCGCGGGAGGCGGCATCCACCAACGCAGCGGCGCCATGTTGCCGCTGGGCATCCATGCGGGAGCGCCCGCGTCGCACCCGTCGCCGGCCGCGAGCTCCCCACAGCGTCAGCCGTTGCTCGCCGTGTGGGCACGCGCCTATTTGGAAGGGCAGGCACAGCGCGAGGCTCAGCTGCATGCAGAGGCATGCGAGGACTGTGGCACCGGCGACGATGACGACGATGCCGACCGTAACGGCGGCGGCGGCGGCGGCGAGAGCGCGCCGGGCGCGTTCCTTGAGAGGTGGCAATCGATTGGCGCCCAACAGCGCGGCGCCTTCAGTCTTGGGTTACGCTCCCTCGCTGAGCCTACCGGCACGGACGCGAGCGGCGCGGCGACGGGCCCACCGCCGGGGTGGGGGCTCGGGATTCCATGGGCGTGGGGCGTGGGCGGCGGCGGCCGGCGCAGCAGCCAAGTAGATCCAGTGCACTTCTTCCGACGGTTACGGGAGGACAACGGCGCGGAGGGTGGCAGCGGCGGCGGCGGCGGCAGCGGCGGCGGCGGCGGCGGCGGCGGCGGCGGCGGTGCGACCGCTTCCGCTGCTGTTGAGACCATCCATCGTTCGGACTTTGATCGATTTGGCGGCGAGCTCCTCCAGGTGATTGCCTCTAATTGCCTCTAATTGCCTCTGATTGCCTCAGATCGCCCCTAATTGCCTCTGATGGCGGCGAGCTCCTCCAGGTGATGGGCGCGCCAGATCTCGATCTGCTGTGGGAAGCTCTGAGCCAGATGCAGCGCCGAGTGGCCGCGTCCGAGGCCGAGGGTCGACGCATGCAAGCACTCGCCGCTGCTAAGCCTGCGCCGTCGGGGGGTGGCTTGCTCGACCTGAGCTTCGACGTCGTCTCCTCGGCGGTTGTCTCCTCCCTCGGCCTCGCTGCTTCAAGAGACAGGTCGAGAGAGCCCAGCTCAGCGTGGGCGGAGATGGTGCCCTCGTTCGGCGGCGGCGGCGACGCACCTCTGGATGATGGGCAGCCTCGTGCATTAGGGACGAAGGGCAGCCTCGTGCATCGCGCCGATAGCGGCCTCATGCGTCGCGCTGACAGCGGCTTGGTACGCCGCGCCGATGGGGGCCTGGTGCGCCGCGCCTCGTACGTCGCGCCTAAAACGGCGGCTGAGGCGAGCAAGGTGGGCAGCTCGGATGAGCAGGAAGCTGAGGGTGACGGCGGCGCTACCACTGCGACTGGCGCGGCGCTCGCCACCCTGTCGACCGCCGCTGCCGGTGCAAACGCTGAGCCTGCAGAAGAGAAGGCTGCGGGAGAGAAGGCTGCAGCAGAGAAGGCTGCGGGAGAGAAGGCTGCAGCAGAGAAGGCTGCGGCAGAGAGCGCAGCAGCCGTGAGCGCAGCGGTCGACCAGGCAGCTGTTGACCAGGCGGCGGCCGACAAGGCGGCGGCCGAGAAGGTAGTTACAGGGAAGGCGTCGGAGGATCCGTCGGGATGGTCCGCCGATGGCCTCTGGGTTGGGCGTGGCCCCTCGCCCCCGGCGCCTCGCCCGCCACCGCCACAAGCTGACGTGGCTGACGAGCTCCGGCTGAGCATCTTCGAAGCATGGCACTCGGCACTGCGAGGCACGGTCCACCCGTCCGTCGCGTGGAGGCGCCGTCTTGGGCTCGAGGCGCGCGAGCTCCTCATTATGCGAGCCTCTCGCTCGTCCGTCAGAGACCAATCCCTCGGCATGCCGGGGCTGCTGGTGCTCACCTCGGAGCGCCTCATCTTTGGATCCCTCGTCTTTGGCGCCGGCTTTGGCTTTCGCACAGCAGCCTCGCTGCACGCCCTCCGTGCCGTCCAGCCCGCCGCATCCACGCTGGGCGAAGCTCTTCTACGCATCAACATCGATGGCCCGGGCGCCGAGCCGGTGGTGTTGCGATTCGGACGTGGCGCGGCGGCGCGTGCGCAGCGCGATAGGTGGCTCGGCCTCCCTTGAGCCTGAGGACACCTTGCATGCAAGTGCTCACCACAGCGCCGTTCTGTTCCACAGGTGGCTCGCCTCCCTTGAGCTCATGCGACGGGCGTACCTGCACGCGTGGGCGCTCGGCACGGACACACCCATTGCGCGCGCGGGGCACTGCGTCGCGTGTGCGGCGTCGCTTTCGGATCCGGCCGACGGGGCTCCTCTGCTCGATCTACTGCCCGCCCTCCCGCCGCGCGTGCGCGCGTCGCGGGACTCGCGGGAGATGGCTGACAGGTGGCAGCTCGTCCCTCTCAGCGGCGCGTGTGCGAGTGAGCCAGGCCTACGTATCGTGAGCATCGCTGCCGCGGGCAGCGGGCTTGCCATCTGCACGAGCGACGGCACCCTCATCTTGTACAAGGTGTGCCTTGCCCGACTGGCCGCCGACCTCACCCCACCTCCCCTCCTCCCTTCGTGATTCGTGAGGGTTTCGCCCTTAATTCTCCCATCTTCCCATGGAGAATGGAGGGACAGTACTCTCGCATAGCACTCTCACGGGCCGCCAGGAGCACCTATGCAGAGGGCCGATCGTCAGGCGGGGGCCCCTTGCTGATCCTGGCTTCCGTGCATCCCCAACCCCATGCCCATGCTCTCTCTCCTCCCCTCGCCCCCTTCCTCGCCCCCTCTCGCTGCCCGCTGGCCGAGCCCGCTGGTTGAGCCTGTCTCATGAGCTGTGCCATGCTTGCCGTCTCTGCGCCGCAGGTCCATGCCGCTTCATCTGTGGGCGCCGACCCTCCCGCGGCCCGTGCCGCCACCGCCGACGCAACGCCGCCGCGTCCGCCGTCAGCACCGCCGCCCACCCCCTCGACGCAGCTCCCCGTCGCTGTGATCACACCGCCATCGGCCATCGCTGTGATCACACCGCCATCGGCCACATCGCTCTCAGCGGCAACGGCCGTTGGCCGTCGTCATCAGCTGTCACCTCTCGTCCCCGCTCCTCTTGCCCCCCCGCCTCTGCTCCCGCCACCGGCCGCAGCTGAGACCAAAGCCGAGACCGCAGCCGAGCTCCCGCCGCCCTCGCAGCCCTCGCAGCCCTCGCCGCCCACGCCGCCCCGCTCAAGATTCGTCAATGGCCTCCTGGGACTCGTTGGCGAGGGCGCCGTCGTGGGCGTGGCCGCCAGCACCTTCGAAGGCATCGATGAGGATGGGGGAGAGGATGAGGACGAAGGCGAGGGACACGTCGAGGGCAAGTTGGCAAAGGCGGGGGCGGCGGAGGAGGCAGATGCGGAAGTGGTTGAAGCGGCCGTGGCGGTGGAGGCATCGTTAGCGACGGACTCCGCGCTGGCAAGGTCCCGCCGAGACTCAAGTGAGTCACCGTCTCCCGCCCCGGGCAGCGGTTCCCGCCGAGACGCAAGTGAGACACCGCCTCCTTATGGCCCAGCCCCGGGCAGCGGTGGCGCATCTCGCCAGCATGTGGTTCGGCTCACCACCACTGAGCTTGCTCGCACGCGCTGTGCTGAGCCCGCGGTCACCCTTGCCTTTGTCGGTACAGCGGACAGCACGCGTGCGCGCCTCGTGTCGCTGAGCGACAAGGGCGCGGCGCACGCATGGAAGCAGCGTCTAACGCACGCTCTCCCGCTGCCGCTACCCGACGGCCACGTGGGCACTCATCTCGCCATCGCCACCCGCCGGCGTGGCGGCAGCTTGATCGCACTCGCGAGCACGCATGCAACCGAGAGGGCCGTTGCGCGCGGCATTGGGGTGATGGTTCTCGCCAACTTGGCTGATCGCGCACGCGCAACCGACCGGGCGGCTGTCGGGACGGCGCTCGGGACGGCGCTTGGAGGAGCGCTACCGGTGGACCGTTCGATCGTGTCAGACTGTCGCTCCCTCGTGATACCGGTACCCATCTTAGGGCTCGCCTTTTGCGGCACGCACTCGCTCTGTGTCGCCCACCCGGACGAGTACGTGCTCATCTCCATCGGCTCCGGATGCGTGCGAGAGCTCTTCCGCTTCGCAGCCGACTACGGAGCCCCCTTTTTACGCCGCCTCTCTGAGAACACGCTCCTCGTCTTGCAGCCACCGCCGCGCGCGGGCGAGCGGCAGCTTGGCCTCTTCGTCGATCCGAATGGACACGTGGCCAAGCGCTCGACCATCCACTGGCGCCAGACGCCGCTCGACTGCGCCGCGCGCGGCCGTGCGACGATCAGCGTGCTGCCGAACGCGGTGGAAGTACACCACCCCGAGGCGGAGCCTCAGCAACAATGGCTCCCTCTGGAGCATGCGATCGGGGCAGCGGACGGCGGCAACCTCGTGCTGGTCGCGAGCCGCGAGGCTGTGTATGCGATGCTGCCGCCCGTGTCTGTTGCCGTTGCCACCCCCGCATCGGCATCGCCGAGGGGAACGTTGAGCGAGGGGGGCAGTGGCCGCAACGGCAATCTCTGGGAGAGGGAGCTGCAGAGTGAGCACTCCCCCACCTTGAGCAGGAGAGGGATCAAAATCTCGTCCCTAGATCAATCTCCCATCGTGGCTCCCTCGCCTCCCCCTCCGCCGCATCAAGTATTTAGCAGTGGAGAAGCTACCCATCATCGATCATGCAACAAGTGAGAAGCGTAGTAGTAACTAGTATAGTATCTTTGAGTGAAGACGAATTGTTTAGAACGGCGTAGCGTGTAGTCGCGATATGTGACGCTAATATGTGTTTCTTTGCACACATCAGCTCCTGGCGCTCGCACTGACACGGTTACCTAGCCTTGATCGTCGCGACTCGCGTTGGCACGTCGCGCTCGTCGCGCTGCCTCGCGGTCGCGTCGAGCACGACAGGATTGATGATTCTTGATTGACATTGAGCCGAGCGGCTGTGTGATTACAACAGCATGAGGGGCAAAACTAGGCTCAAGAGTTCAAGTAGCTCAACTTATTGTACTACGTAGTACTACTAGCGAGCCCTCAAACGCGACGCTGGCACACGGGGGGAGTAGCTGCCACCCGATGCCGATCTTTCGGCGCGATCGGCGATGGCTGCGCCGGCGTGCGCGTGGCCGGGGCGACTTCGTCGTATACTATTTTTTGGCGGTGTATCGTGGGTTCGGTTCGGGGCTCATGTTGTACAAGCCGACCCGAGCCAAATTTTTCTCTCTTGGACCCGTCACCTAAGTCCGGACAAACGTCCTCCTCGCCACAAGCACCCTCAAGTATTCGTCCTTCACAGGCAGCGGATCGTACTTGGAGGGCGCCGCCTCACACGCGGCTGTGGGGAAGTCGGGCGCGCGCTCTATGTGCTCAGCGGGTCGCCACCAGCGCAGCCAGCACAGCAGCACCCACTGCACCAAGAGCACCGCGATCGCGACGAGGGCGGCGAGCGGCCCGAGGTGAGCGCCAAAGAGCAGATGGTGCAGTCGACTGCACAGTTTTGGGCGCGCCGTCCCGGGCGTCAGCAGTCCGTCGTACACGCGTGCTGTCTGGGCGGCGACGCGGTGCCACGAGTACCTGATGAGGGAGGTCATCGGAGGTCATTAGAGCTCATCAGAGCTCATCAGAGGTCATCAGCGGTGCCACGAGTACCTGGAGGCGACCTCGTCGTGGAAGGCCACTGCGGCGTGCGGCGTGCGACGTACGGTCGGTATCACATCATCAAGCACGCTGAGGAGGGCGGCGGCAGTGGGCTCGGTCAGGTGGAGCATGTGCGCTGGCAGCAGCTCAGGCACGCCCCCCACGTTCGTAGAGACCACCGTCAGCCCACAACACACGGCCTCGAGGATCGCGATGCAAAAGGCCTCGGTCAGCGACGTGTTCAAGAAGATGTGGCCGCGCGTAAGCACGGCGGGCGCGTCGCGGTGGGCGACAGCGCCGAGCAGCTCGATGCGCCCGCACAGCCCGTGCCGCTCTCGCATCGCCTCGAGTGCCGAACGCTTCGGTCCCTCGCCGCCGACGACAAAGTGAACGTCCGCGTGGCGCCGGCACACCTCCGGTATCAGTTGGGTGAGGAGCAGAGCGCCCTTGCGACGCACGAGGCGCGTGAGCACGACGATGACGACGCGCCCGGCCGGGCGCACGTTACACACTGCCGGCTGGAAGTGCGCCGCGTCCACCGCGTTCGGGATCACATGCACGCGTGAGGGTGGGAGCCAGCAGCGCTGTGCCAGGTTGGCGGCGCACGAGCGAGAGACGCTGATGAGGGCGTCGGCGTGCGCGAGCACGGCGCGCGAGAGGAGGTTCAGGCTGCCATCAAGCACGCCCGAGAGCCCAAAGTTGGAGTGCTCCGTGTACACGACGCGGTAGCCCATCAGCGCCGCAAGCACGACCGCCTCGAGCGAGATGGTGCACAAGGCGTGCGCGTGCACAACGGTGACGCTCTCGCGCTCGAAGATGTCGCGAAGCAGCGGCATGAGCAGCACGGCCGTTGGAAGCATGCTGCCATCGTATACGGCTGGGAATGGCACGTGGTACACCTTGAGGCCGCTCGCGAGCCAGCGCACGCCGGTACGCGAGCTGTACCGATGCGTGACGACAATCACCTTGTGGCCGAGGCGCAACAGGCCCTGCGCGAGCTGGTGCACGTGGCTCTCGACACCGCCTATAGACGGGTAGAAGAAGTCGCAGCAAAGCGCGATCGAATGCCGCGAGGAAGCACCGGTGGCCGCCTCACCGATCGCGGGCTCCGCCGCCATTGTGCACGTTCACGCGTCCAAATTCTCAGAAGACAGAAAACACGCTACCCTGTGAAAAGTCTCCGCGGGGGCCCACGCACAAGACACGCGGTAGTAAACTTGGTCGCGTGTTTGATTTGAATTGCTGTTCATCAGGCTGTTCATCAGACATGATCAGAGCTACATACAGTGCTAGTGTGCTACACTGGCGGCGGAGGCACTTGAGGCGTGGCTGCTTGTGTAGCACTGCATGTGCGCGACTCAACCCGGTCCCTGCTAAAGCTAGACCAGGCTTACAATCGCGGTGGGTGGGCGGGACCACTCTGCTCTCGACTGAGAGCTAGAATACATGAGAGTCAACATCGTACACAACTACACATGTACATGTACAAATCAAGGTACAAATGGACCGTACAAATACATAATTACCGACATAACTTATTTAATTACGTACAAAAACCAAGGACAAAAACCTACATGTAGTGCTCCACACGAGTCGAAATCACCACCCGGAAGAGGAAGTGCGTCCGCAAGACACTTAACATGGTTTCGCAAGCACTTCTGCTTCCGCGGGCTGTGGGAAGACGAGAAGTTTGGTGCGCACAGGGGGACCGCAACTGTCGGATTGAGAGCAGGCCTTTGCATTTCCCCACAGAGCGGGGGGCCTGCCGCGCCTGGATGAGATGGAATTGCGCCTGGATTGAAAGAGAAACTTGATTTTTGGATGGATGACCTACGTCTCAACATGATGGTGTCGCGGATCTTGCTGCCTTTCCTTCTGCTCGCGGCGGGACAGGGGCAACCGCCACCCTTGCAACCACCCTCGCCGCCGCCACCCTCGCCACCACCACCCTCACCTCCGCCGTCACCACCACCGTCGCCTCCACCCTCGCCACCACCCTCGCCTCCTCCGCCCTCGCCTCCACCCTCACCTCCCCCGTCTCCACCACCCTCGCCTCCACCCTCGCCGCCACCGTCGCCACCACCATCTCCACCGCCTTCACCGCCTCCGCCATCGCCACCACCCTCGCCGCCATTCCCATCTCCTTCCCCTTCGCCGCCACCGCCATCGCCGCCGCCACCCTCGCCTCCCCTGCCTTCACCGCCACCCTCGCCTCCGCCACCGCTATCGCCACCGCCCTCGCCACCGCCACCGCCACCGCTATCGGCCACCGCCCTCGCCACCGCTATCGCCACCGTTGAACATTCAACTGACCTCATCGATGGTTGTGTTGTCGAGGTAAATCGAATAGGAAATGGTATTTTTGTGTTAGTACACCGGTACCGGGTACGGTACACACGTGCCCACACGCGACGGAGGGTATACCGCTGGGTCACGCCGACCGCCGTACGCCCTATCTGCGTCGCACGGCACGGCGCACGCTCGGCCAGCATGACGGCCAGCCGAGCTATACGCGCGCGCGTGCGCGTTCGGTTACGCAAAAATTGTGTCAAATGTGGTGTGTGTCGCGTCGATACGTACGAGGTGAGTCCAATCACCAATGCACACCGGGACGCGGGAGAGGATCGTCCAGCTCCGGATCATCAATGAATCCATGCACACTTTGTGCACACTCTCGGGGTTGATCGAGCTTGAAGAGAAAGAGCTTGGAGAGCAGCTTAGTCGAGGCGGCCCAGATCCTTCTCTAACCGAAGACGGACTACCCCACGCTGCTCTCTCTTTCGGCACCACGGAACACAGTTCACACGGTGTTCGAAGTCGAGAG